>VFFE01008954.1:2606857-2623720 GCA_008921705.1 Burhinus oedicnemus | reverse complement strand
AAAAAAAAAAAAAAAAAAAAAAAATTTGGAAGAGTACATATCACATTATTGTTCATGAGTGTGTTGTGTTCTGATTTTTCTTTGAATTTTAATTCCCCCCCCCTTTTTTTTTTGTTGGATTTGTTTCAAGCTCTGATTCTGAGTCCCAATCAGAACCCAAAATACACTGATTCCACTTTAAGGGTTAATTTATTCAATGAAGTGGTGTACTGCTAAGGAAAAACAATTCTCATTAGCAAAGTTACATAATTCCTCTGGCTTTGTGATCTTTGTATCAGTATAAATGGAAACAAGAGGCTTATAATATGATCAAATATCAGAGTTAATGTTAAAATCATGTGTTATTGAGCTTTTTTTTTTAAGAAACAACATGTCAGCTCTACGTTTGATTATAAATATGAAGTGAAAAAAGGAGTGGATATGCCGCAAAAATACATTGAGCCAGACCATTGAAAATGACCATTTTTTTCTATTGATATTTTTGAACTAAAGAAGAATGAGCACTTGGCCCATATTTTCACTGCACGGGACACTCACTTAAGCAATAGGTGCTTCATTATGCTTTTTCACTAAAGGTGGCCTAAACTTCCTTGAGTTTTTTCAACCCGTCCGTATCTTGTGACGGACTTATACTAAACAACGTAATTTTTCAATTAATACTACAGTGCAACCAATGCACCTTCCATGATCAACTTAATGTTTAAACTACAGAAAGCTTTATTGCTTCATACATTTTACATGGATCAGAAATTAATACTAGGCAAATGAGGAATTCAATATTTGTCAACTAAGATAGGTATATAGACAAGATTTTCCAGCTCTAATTATTTCAATTCCTGAGACAGAATTATTAACTGTGTGTTGAGTGTATGAGCCAACTGTATGGAGTGCATGATAAAACAGTCTTGAGAGAAAAAAATGACAGGGTACCCCAGTCCTACAGTGGTTTGCATGGTGGGTGGGTGGCAGTTGGCCACTGGAACCAGCACAAGGATTCAGATTGTCAACAAGTGGTTACCAAATTCCACATTTGTGTAGCACTTTTTAGTTCGAGATTGTAATTATTATATTTTAAAGAAAAAAACCAAGCAAAAACCAAACCAAAGTGTCCTCAATTATCTTGCGTAGTTAGACCCTAGTACTTCTGGTTTAGTGCTTGATGATCAGTATAGTGTCCCCTAGTTACCTTATTACCAGTGCTGGGGCATTGATTCAGTAGTGAGTCAGTGAAAAGAGAAGAGCTACTTAATCTCCATTACTACTGCCTATAAAAACTTTGTTCCTTAGAGGACTACCATCCAGCTACTTGCCACACATAGCACTGCTTAATTTATGACGCTTGACAGCAAGGCAGTATGACTGCCAGTACTGTCTGTGGCTGTTTGCAAATATTGGCAGTTTTGTCCCACCTTCTTTTATGTTATGAGGTGGGGTTTTTTTGTAATCTGCGCTACACCTTTTTCAAATGACCTTAGACTGAAAACTTTCTGAAACAGACAATTCTGAAATCAAATAATTAGCACTGATTTCCCACTTTAAATTGTTTCTGTACTCATAAATAAAATTACTCGGGTGGTTCAGCTTACTCTTTAGTGGCAGTAGTAAATATTGTAAAATTGCTGCAAACAATTTTATATGGCTTTGGCAAAGTGTGCAGAAGCATCCCAAGAGCATGCTGGAGCAAAGAATGAACTACGGCTAATCCTTCCAAACTTTACACTGAAACAATTGGTAGCCTGTTATATAGGATATTGCAGAAGTTCCTATTTGGCCTGTGGAAAGAAGACTTTTTTTCTTTTTTTTTTCCTCTTGTGACAGCAGTAACCTTCAAAAATCCAGCCCTGATAGAATAAAAATGTGTTGTGTAGTTATTTGAAATAGCATAGTAATTTCAAGGTATCAGGAACTATACAATAATGAAGTCTACTTTGTAAGTCTTTTACTTAAAAAATAAAATAATCTTTAAAATTAAGAAAGTATGTGACAATTGCTTTTCTCTGAACTAAGAGCTATGAAATGCCTGCAGTATAAAAGTCTGACACTTCAAATTAGTAAGTAGTTTTATTAAACTTATTAGCTTGAAACAGATTTTTATTGAAATAATGTAAACTTTATCACTTCACTGCATATTTCAAAACTATCCTGTGAAAAAGAATTATGCAAAATATTATGTAAAAATTTTGTGTGCTTTTACGTAATCTTGGGTATCTTTTAGTTAAAAATAAAACATTGATTTACTGTGACTTGTATGAATTTAAGAACAGGAGTGAGAAACATAACTGGGCAAAGAACTGGGAGGCATAGGTATGTGATCCACTTCAGGCTGTCTTTGGTTTAATGAGTGTCAATATTAAGTTAGTGGAGTTCAAATGTTTGGGAGCCAGGTGAAGGGAAAGATCAAAATTTCCTAGCGTGGGTGAAGTTTTGAGTAAAATTATGGCTGTCAGAATTACCTTTCTCAGTCTTTCTCTCTTTCCATTGTTGTCAGTATCTTGGTTATCAAATGAAAGGGAAAACCTCACCACTGGTGTAAATCAATGGTAAATAAACTCGCTACTAGATCCAGCTGGTGAAATTGAGCCTCTTAAAGCAGAACTGAGAACTTGGCTGCAAAACAGGAAAATGAGCCTGATAATGACTGAGTCACACATCTTGCTTGGTGGAACTCACCTGGCTGATGAGCTCCAACAGCAGCTCTAAGTTGATCTTATAAGGTTATACTTTCAGCTAGCTCCCGTGTGGCAAATGAGCAGTAAAGAATGTAGGAAGAATAAATGTCCCCACAAAATGTTCTGTCTTAGAAGTAAAACTGGTATTGATATAGAAGTGTAATGAGTCTTGTGCTTGAAATGCTTTTTAAATTTATCTTCTCCACAATGCAAAACAAATCTAATACAAAATGTAGGGTGTTTGCAGAATTGTTATTGGTATGGACCTTTTGAGTTTTGTATGGAACAATGCATATATTTGTGCCAGAATAAGACAGGATTCTTGTATCTTAATAAAAACGTTTGTAACTATTCTGAAATATCTTTAAAATTATTAGGACAAAAAAGTATGGTGAAATATTATATAACTAAATATCTAAGGCTGTGACAATTGACAATAAGCTGTTACTCTTAAACTTTTAGTGGTGTATCTTGCTATGACATCAGTTTTACATCTACTTCACACTTATTTGTAGGAGTTATGTATAAGCTTTTGCATCTTCAAGCTGGTGAAATGGTGAAAATTTTGCACTTCAGATTAAATGTAAATTCTTTAATCTGCACCCAGTTGACTGGAATAACGATGACCACATCACTTACTCCTGTGAATGGAAGGCTCAGTGGATTCAGAGAGCTGTTGTCTTTTTTTTTCCTTGTGCTTTTGGGGCAAAAACATGTAAAGCCTATAAAACCTTAAAATATTAAATCTAAGAGTGGGAGAGACAGTGGGATCTAGATATAAATTTTGCCATATGTCACAGAATCACAGGGGTTGGAAGGGACCTCTGGAGATCATCTAGTCCAACCTCCCTGCCAGAGCAGGGACACCTAGAGCAGGTTGCACAGGATGGCATACAGGCAGGTTTTGAATGTCTTCAGAGTCGAAGACTCCACCACCTCTCTGAGCAGCCTGTTCCAGTGCTCTGCCACCCTCAAAGTAAAGAAGTTCCTCCCAGTGTTCAGATGGAACTTCCTATGTTCAAATTTGTGCCTGTTACCTCTTGTCCTATCACTGGGCACCACTGAAAAGAGACTGGTCCCATCCTTGTGGCACCCTCCCTTTAAGTATTTGCAAGCATTGATGAGATTCCCCCTCAGTCTTCTCTTCTCCAGGCTAAAAGACCCAGGTCTCTCAGCCTTTCCTCATAAGAAAGATGCTTCAGTCCCCTAATCATCTTTGTAGCCCTCTGCTGTACCCTCTCCAGCAGTTCCCTGTCTTTCTTGAACTGGGGAGGCCAGAACTGGACACAGTACTCCAGGTGCAGCCTCACCAGGGCAGAGTAGAGGGGGAGGATGACCTCCCTCGACCTGCTTGCCACACTCCTCTTGATGCACCCCAGGATGCCATTGGCCTTCTTGGCCACAAGGGCACATTGCTGGCTCACAGTCATCCTGTTGTCCAGCAGAACTCCCAGGTCCCTTTCCACAGAGCTGCTTTCCAGCCGGTCAGCCCCTAAACTGTACTGGTGCATGGGGTTATTCCTCCCCAAGTGCAGGACCCTACACTTGCCTTTGTTGAATTTCATGAGGTTTCTCTCTGCCCAACTCTCCAGCCTGTCCAGGTCATGCTGAGTGGCAGCACAGCCTTCCAGTGTGTCAGCCACCCCTCCTGGTTTTGTGTCATCAGCAAAATTGCTGATGGTACATTCTATCCCTTCACCCAGGTCATTGATGAATATGTTGAACAGGACTGGGCTCAGTGCTGACCCCTGGGGAACACTACTTGTCACAGACCTCCAACTAGACTGTGCCACTAACCACAACCCTCTGAGCTCTAACTGCCAGCCAGTTTTCAATCCACCCCACTGTCCATTCATCTAACCCGCACTTCCTAAGCTTGCCTATGAGGATGCTGTCAGAGACAGTGTCAAAAGCCTTGCTGAAGTCAAGGTAGACAACATCCACTGCCCTCCCCTCATCTATCCGTCCAGTCACGCCATCACAGAAGGCTATCAGATTAATCAGACATGACTTCCCCTTGGTGAATCCATGTTGGCTACTTCTTGATAACCTTCTTTTCCTCCAGATGCTTTGAGATGACGCCCAGAACAAGCTGTTCCATCGTCTTTCCAGGGATGGAGGTGAGGCTGACTGGCCTGTAGTTTCCCAGGTCTTCCTTCTTGCCCTTTTTGAGGACTGGAGTGACATTGGCTTTCCTCCAGCCCTCTCCTGTTCTCCAGGACCTTTCAAAGATGATGGAGATCAGCCCAGCAATGACTTCTGCCAGCTCCCTCAGCACTTGCAGGTGCATCCCTTCAGGACCCATGGACTTGTGGATATCCAGTTTACTTAACTGATCTCTAACTTGATCTTCCTCAACCAAGGGAAAGTTCTCCTTCCTCTAGACTTTCTCTGTTACCTGTAAAGTCTGGGACTCCTGAGGGCTGGCCTAAGCAGTAAAAACTGAAGCAAAGAAGGCTTTCAGTAATTCCACCTTCTCTGCATCATCTGTCACCATGGCCCCTGTCTCATTCAACAGCGGGCCCACATTTCCTCTAGTTTTCCTTTTGCCTCCGGTGTACTTGAAGAAAGCCTTCCTGTTGACCTTGACATCCCTTGCCAGATTTAATTCCAAGGAGGCCTTGGCTTTCCTTGTTTCATCCCTGCATACTCCGACAGCGCTTTTGTAATCTTCCCAAGTGGTCAGGTGTCCCTGACCATCCATTATAATGCACACAAAAAAAAGTTAACAGAATGGATCATTTCAGTGTTCATGTGCTTTTTGAGTGGGGAAACTACCACAGTTAGGTGTGACACAAGAAGAAAATCTCTTTAAAATGTGTTTCATTCTCTGATTTTTTTTTTAAATATTATTTTTTTCCTCCTCATAACTGCAATAGCAGGATAGTAACAAGGTGCTGAAAGATTATGAAGTGTTGAAAACGGCATAGCCATTTTTGCAGTGAGTGCCTCTACGGTTAGCCACCTCAGTGAAGTAAGTTAAGTAATGATTGTTGTTCCCCTCCCTATCATATAGATGAACCTATCATTTAGCAAGAGATAACTTAGTCCGCCTGCGAGCTATGGGAAGTGTGGGGAGAAACTCCCTTCATGGAAGCAATAACTCTTTGTTGGACTCCCCTACCTTAGTTTTTTCTGAACACTCAACTTCTTTGCAGCAGAGAAAGATCAGAGTGTGCTCAGAATTATACAGGAGTTTTAGAGACTACACCACAGATACTGTCCAGTCAGTTTAAATTCTTGTATGTTTTTTCTACTGGTGCTGGAAAACCTGGGGTAGTTCTTTTAAAATGATTAAAGTCATGTTTGAGTTCAACCTACCCAAAATTCATTGCAGCTATACTGAAACAGGAGATTATATTTTGGATATTGTGTGATTTATTGAAAGTATGTAAGAGTTGGTTACTCCTGAGTCAGGATACGTATTCTAGTAAGTAGAAAAAATCCAGAACACTTGCTTTTTTAACAGCTTTAGTCAGACTTCAAGAATGACTAAATGCTTTGCTAAACTGGGAATTTTGGGGGTAGCTTCTCCTCATAATATTCAAATAGCCACAGTAGTATTTGTATCAGGTTTTTCTACTTGTATAAATAAAATTGAATCAGTTGTGGATAGAAGAGGAAGAAAACTTAAAAATATGTAATGTTTTGAAAAGAAATTCTGAACTAAAGGGAAAGTTTTCTTAAAAATAATTCTTTGTTTAGAATTGCATCTTCTGCATGTAAATACTTTTTCTGACTTGATTCTCGGTGATTCCCTTTTCTGTGTCTGGAAGAAGAGAAATCAACTAATTAGGGAACAGGAATGGCTCTAGCTGTGAGTGTACAATTACATTAAGAGTAAGCAATCTCCCCAGAGCAGTGTTAGGCTGTGGCAGAGGTGTGGGGATGACTCCCCTGCCTCTCAAACAAAGCATTTCTCCGCTCTGGAAGAAGGGCCTTTTTCTCCAACACTTGCATCCGAAAGAACATGATGATGTCCTTCCAAGTCTGAAAACTGCTGCTTTGAAAACCCTAGCAATTTACTGCAACAAATGTTTACCTCTATCACAGTAACTTGTATTTCTTGCTGTCTTTTGTTCTGCTTTTTCTACTGCAACAATACGTTGTGGATTTTTTTTGTTGTTGTTTAACCTGTTGTCCTAGTCTCCAAATACAGGCTGGTTTTATCACAAAGGAAAGGCATTGACGGGCAATATGCAGTGTCAGGTTTTCTATGACAAGATTAAAATCAAAAGTAAACCAAACATAATTCTTATCTATATTTAACTTTCCGAGTTATTTTAGTCTGGCCTATTTATAATTCCTAAGACCTATTATAGCTATTAGAACTGGAGATTTAGAGTTCAAAGCAATGCTTTTCTTCTCAGTGTTATGCTAAATTGCAACTTGGCTTTCTGAATTTAGGGCTAATTCATTTGGGGCAGACTGCTCTGTTTTCGTTTCCATTTCTTTATACTTATGCTCTGTTTTACTGGATTTTTCTTTTGGACTGTAAGTAGCAAATGCTTTTGATGGGTCCCAGTGGAGCAAAGTGCTAAAAGGTCCTAATTAATGCATATTTGATGGAGCTGAGTGACTTGTGCACAGAAGGGGTATCTTCCCTTCAAATCTAGTCAGTATTCAGCTTTTAGCTGTCCTCTATCCCGGAGGAACCTTTTTCTAGTGTTGCTAATACATTTATTGCAAGGAGGTACATTGTATAGATATATTTGGCCAAGTTTCATCTGTGGTACACAACTGATTTTCTGGAAAGGCTAGGGTGCAGGTAGTGGGGCTAGCTATTTTGCCTTTCTAGCTTTATTGAACCAAACTCTTCTCTGTCAGTTTTTGTTACATGCCAGTATTACATGGCATGTAAATAACAGATAGGAAATCACTATTTTCATAAATAGCTGTTGCAAACAGTCTTATAGGTATATTATTTTTCATATTGGAACAGTTTGGTTTTCATTGTGTCTAATTTCAAATCGTTACTGCCTTAGGAGTATTTGCTTTAAATATATATTTGCTGTTTTGCCAGTGCCTACATCTTAGAGCTGTACTGCTGCAGTTGCCACTCAAAAGATGCATTTTGGGTGCATTATTTTTGTGTTTAAAAATAAACAGATGACATATTCCAGGCATGTGTTTTGGGTTTCTGTAATGAAGAAGTGTGCAACCCCAGTGATTATTCTGACACCAAATGTTTTTGTCTCTATGCCCCAAAAAAACCCCTTTGAAATCAAAATTATTGATCATAATTTATACAATCTGATGACTAGAATAACTTAATTTCAGGCTTTTACAGATGTACAGTCACTTGGGAATTTTGTGGGTAAATATAAGTTTATGTCTTTTATCTGTTAAATGAAAGATACAAATGCAAAATTTAAGCTTAAGGACATCCTGTGCATTTGTGACATTTCCTAAAGGAACTGTAGGTAATAAACCAATGACTGGATTAGTACAATGAGACCCATTGTAAATGTAGTATTTTCATGTGTGACAGATAAAATCTTGCTCTCAGTATTTTTAATGATATTTAAAAGAAATACACTTTTGTTCGGTCCACTTGTTTGAAAGTTCAGAAGCAATAAAGCCTATTTCTAGCCATAATACATTGTTCAAGTGTGTTCAGAACTTGTCATGATGTTATTTTTAAAAAAAAAATACAAATGTCAATGTGTTGATATTGCCACAAGATAATTTCTCTGGTAAACGGGCCCTGTTTTTCAATGTTTTCTACAGAGGTGTTAAAACAAGATTAGTACCCAAAATTTTACAAAGTTCGGAGAAGAACAGAAGTGCAGTGTCCAGAACTTTTAAGTGTTCACAAGTTCAGAAATGAGAATGTCCTGGGCAGTGGAAGGTAGGGCACTGCTGAGTCTCAGCTGCAGTAATTAAAAATGTTATAACGCTTGAATGTTGTAAATGGTTTTTTTTTAAAAAAAAAAAAACTGTTACCAGCTCTGGTTCAAAGGAACAAGAAGGGTGGTTTATAGCCTCTACCTTCAGCACAGCTGAAGTGCATGTGTGTACTAGGAGATTATCATTGAGTTCTCCTATGCTAAGAAAGACAACAGCAAAAGTACAGCTTGCTTCAAGGGGGAATAGGATCAGGTCTTTAGTAAAGTCACTTGTATGAAACACAACCTTTCTTTGGTGCCTCCAAACAATAAATAAAACTGGAGGCAGTGCAGGTAGAATTCCTTCCATGTGAAGTTGTCTGGCATATGTATGAGTGTATATATACATGGCAAATGTACAATCCTTTCATATCTCAAGGGATTTTATACAGTAACACTACTATTTATTGCTGCTGATGTAAGCTATCAATAAAAAAATCCTTGCTGAAGTTATAATTAACTTGAATATTCTTGAGAACCTACCTTTTTTCTTGTTAGAAAAACTGTCTTTTGGAGGATAAGCATATACAACACATACAGAAGAATATCTATGAAATAGGTAAAAATCCATTAAAAATATAGGTGAATATTGCAATGACTTAATGACTTGAAGGTACGGTAGAAAAAATATCTTTGCATATTCTGCAAATGAATTAGGAGTAAACTTTCAAAATGTCACAAAGCAGACTGTTATCAATATGTATCAACATCCTCAAGCTACTCATTGGCAATAAATGTCAGTAGAAATTTTTATGGCTTTTACAGCTTATCTGCAATTTGTAGTAAGCTTTGTGCATGGCCCATTATTTTATGAGTGAGAACAACTGTCAAATGAACGTATTGGTAATGTCAGGAGTTTTATTACAACATGACCGCAGGCTGAAGGCTAGGTGCTAAACTGCTGCTAGGTTTATATCTTTTGACCATACTTTTACAAAAAGGGCCGTGTAACTTGCTACTTTCATTACTTATTCTTTACCTTTTTTAATTAATAATTTAACTTACATTTCTTATAGCCTCATTATCACTCCACTATTTCATTAACTAATCATTATAGCATAGCAGTTTATAGCTTTACAGGCAAGGAGACTAGAAGTATGAACCACTAGCTTTAAGTTACGTAGCAAGAGCTCTGATTTGCAAGCAGAGCCTGCAGCAGTGTGGATTTTATGTCATTAGAAATCTTTTCATCTTTCTTTTTTTATTTAAAACAGAAGAAAAGATTTTAATTCTTTCTCAGAATGATTCATATCCTGTGGATTTTTTCTATTAGGCAATGAAGCTATGATATTAAGATTGAGTATATAAATAATTCTCATAATTCACACAGAAGAAAGAGAAATAATTACCTCTGAACATTTCATTATGAATGGAATTCTGTCAAAAACTTTAAGAAGGGGGCATTAATACAAATTAAGGTCTTAGGAACTCATATTTTAAATACTTAATCCTGTATTTTATTTAACTTTTGCCAGACCAATAAGAATTTTTTTAATCGGCAAAATGAATTGCTGTGCTGGAAAAACATTAACTATAAAATGTAAAATTTCTACGATGAACAAATATTTTATATTTTATTATCTCAGTCATTGCAGAGTAGCTGAACTTGTATGAGTTACCAGCTCTATAGAGTTGACCATAACCTTTGAGTCTTCAAATTCATAAATATTTGCTTAGAAGAAGAATACAGCTCATTTAAACTGATTCTGCAAAATAGTCACAATCTGCTTGTCTTTTATAGTACAGTCAGGGTAGACTGAAAGAAGAAATAAAGCTGTATGGTTTTATTCTTGAAAACTGAAGATCTAATGACATCTGCTGGGTAAAAGGAAAGGGTTGTATGCATTTTTGGAGGTGCTGATACTTTAGTTTGAATAGAAATCAAGACAAGTGGAAGGTTCTCTGCTACTGCAGATTTCAGTTCATATTGATAAGGACAAGTTGGTGTGATATTAACAGAGTGTACACTTATGCATGTGAGTATTATTTCAACAAAAGTCAAGATGTACCCTAATTTTTAAAATTGCCTGTTTTAATCTTTAGGTTGAGGTCTGTAGTTGCTATGCTAATTACTTCTGATTGGTGTAGCCTGAGCTTCTTTTCTGCTCTTCAGAAACATTTCTGCAGTCATATAGAAGCTTGTGCTTGTACACAAATTCATAAGCCTAAAGAGAGATGAAGAGAGATATTTCTGCTATTTACGAGAATTTTTATCACAAGGCACATCAAACAATTCAACCTTATTCTACTGATGATCTTGTTTACAGAATATACAGCTAAAACTGCTGCAAGGTATATGGGATTCCTATAGAAGCTTGTGCAATACATTCTCAAACTTTTTGTTTAACTTCCTAATAATAAAGCAGAAAATATGAAGGAGTATCTCTCTCCTTGTTGGATTCATTTTGAGCCCACTAAAGTAAAAGAGTTTTGACCTTGACACCAATGACATCCAGACAAAGGAAATGCTGCTTTAGATCTTTGAATTGTTTGGAGCAGCAGATGGATAGAGATTTTTCATTATGATACAGCACCAGTGTTACATTATTACACTGTAAAATTACTTGTTGAATTGCAGTTAGCTCTTCAAAGAGTCAATAACTTTGTCCCATAATGAGATAGAAGGCTAAAAACCTGAGAGCTGCAGAACCTTTTCAGTTCTCCCTGGGTTTAGTTGGAGTTTTGTGTGCTGGCACTCTCAGATTATGGCTGTACGCGTGTATGTGAAGCTGTATCCGTTGCCATTAGCTGCAGAAGGACACATGGGAAGCAGAGCAAGTTTAAAACCCCCATCCATACACACATTCTTCCCCAGCCCTGCTTTTCAATGTGAAAAACATAGCCATATCTTCTCCACACATCAGTCTTCCAGAGACAGTGCCCAAGTTTTGAACATAACAGCATATTACCTTTTGTTTACCAAAAGCATATTCTTATATTTAGGAATTGGTATTGACTGAGACATAGAGTTATTTACTTGGATTTTCTAATTTTAAATTAAATATTACCTAAATAACTTTGATTTCTTTATGGAAATATTTACCTGTGCTACAGCCAATCATAATTTGTGAGCACAATCTTAAAAGGAGCATACGTAATTTGCAGAGTTATGGAGCAAAAGCCAACCCTGAATATCTCTGTGCATCCTGTTCCTGTTTTTAATATGTCGAGGACAAATTGCATGATCGTACTCCCATGTTTTATAAATTTGTTACATGACTTCTCTGCTGCCCGTGCATTGTTTGCCTGCCTTCTGGAGCTGTGCTCCCTGTTGAATGCGAAGGAAGGTTAATGTAGTGTTTGAAGTTGCATAGGATCGAAGGGTTTGAAGTAGCTAGATCTAAGAATTTGTAGGTGCTGCCTGGAGGAAACACTCTTATAAGATGTGCTGCACTCTTAAAAGATGAGGAAGAATTCTTGACAGATTTTGGCAAGGTTTCTTTCCCATCTGGTCTCTATGAGAAGGCAGGAGTTAGAGGTGACTCTTTTTAGTTCTACCTGCGTTCTCTAAAAAGCATTGTTCAGTTTCTGAACATCTTCTAATACTTCCTGTCTGAGACTGTTGCTATGTTGATCCATCCTAAATGCTGACTTTCAGACCAACTATGATTTTGACTATGACAGCTTCTTTATCCTTTCTTCTGTTTTGTAGTATTTGTGTTCTAATATCTGAAAGAGGGTAGATTTAGATTAGATCTCAGAAAGAAATTTTTCACTCTGAGGGTGGTGAGGCACTGGAACAGGTTGCCCAGGGAAGTTGTGGATGCCCCATCCCTGGAAGTGTTCAAGGCCAGGTTGGATGGGGCTTTGAGCAACCAGGTCTAGTGGGAGGAGTCCTTGCCCATGGCAGGGGGTTTGGAACTAGATGATCTTTAAGGTCTCTTCCAACTCAAACCATTCTGTGATTCTATGATCTCATTATTTAGTAACTTCTACTAAAATCCACATATTTTTTGCGCAGTATTTGTGATGTGGCAACTATTTACAAAAAAGCATCAACTGCATGGTTATAGTGGGATAATTTTAATGAATAAAACTCCATTTACTCCCCTTCCTTTCTGTACTTATCCATTGTGTATTCCCCTATAACACAACACAACAACTTCAAGCCTAAAAAGCATTGCTTTACCACTGTACAAAATCTTGGCACTCCCAAGTTTATAACAGTGTGCAGTTCTGTTTGCTGCATCTCAAGAATGTATAATGTAATTGGAAAAAAGTATGGATGAAAGCATTTTAAACAACTAAGGAGATGCCACAGCTGCTTTCCAAGGAGAGACTAAAAAGTCAGGACTCTGATTTACGAAAGGTGGGTATGGAACTGAATGCTAGAATTGGGGTGCATTCATTGAAGGTAGTAGGAGCTTGGTTTTAGAATAAATAAAAGGCAATAGTTTTCAGTTAGTGAAAAGCTCAGTTCTAAGCCTGCAAATCTTGCTTTTTCCATAATTATGTTAGTATTTTTTAGCAGTTTCAGGTATTTTGAAGAAATTGCAAAGAATCAGTCTCTTTCTCCCAGATACTGTAAAACAGTGAGATTTTTGTTCCATTACTGCACTTGAAGTTGATGGTTTTTTACTGGAAAAGTGGCAGCAGTAGGCATTCAGAATTGTTGCCTAAATTCTGCAAAACTATGACTTTTAGTCTCACCTATGAAAAAATTGAGATTAGTAATTGAATGCATGTAATGATCTGCTAAGAATACTTTTTAAACAAAAAAACCCCCACCAGACAATTCTCAACTGCCAACAAAATGACAACATTGCTTTGATTTTGAAGATTTAAAGAAAAAAAAAAGGCACAATGGAAATATTTACTAAGATCTTAACATGATTTCAACCTACAATGAGTCCCTGAGGTACCTAGGTTTCAAGAAACTTTTCAGATCAGTCATATTTTCCAACAGTCAATCGGTCTAGACTTTGAGAAGCTTACAAATAAATGCCAAATCTCAACAAAAATTAATATGTAGAAATCCATATATTGTGTCGATGACCTATTCAGCTTCCAGCTGTGACAATGGATATTTCATGCTGCCAAACTGTTCAAAATTATCTCTGTGAAGGGAAAAGTATTTGAGCAAACACTTTCACATCTAGGAAGGAACTACATACCTCCTGTGATCATAGAAACAGTCCCCAAAACTTGACATGAACTTAACAACATATACAGGAGGCATAGAAGTTATTGACAAGTGAAAGCTACTTTTGCAAAATAAAAGCAGTGTTGGAGACAATCCTAAAATAAGGGGAATCTCCCCACCTCAAAACACCATTGTCCTCACCCAGATCTGATCCTTACCACGGGAGTGGTTCAATATGAACCCTTTACTCTTTTGAGCACGACTCTCTGAATTCTAATTGAGAGGTATTACAGTGATGATATGTCAATAAAAAGTCATCTAGTGTTTAATTTTGAGAAAGATGCAATAAACAACCTTTTTTTAAAAAATGCAATAGGTAAAGCTTTTGTAATCACCTGCCACTGCTGTCTGCTGATTTGTCTCATTCTAGGTCTCTCTTAAATAAGTAAAAAAACCCTTAAGTAAATCAAGGAAGCATTTTAAAGGTGGTAGTAAAGCAAAAAAATGCTTTGAGGCACAGTTGATTTCAACATAGTTTAGGTATAAGTACGTTCCTTAAATTTTACATAGAACAGTGGAGCTTCAGTATCTTGCCAGATAGATTTTGTTTGTTAGAGCATTTAAGAGCTCAATGCAAAATCATAGCTTACTCTGATTTTTTATTTTTTTTTAAAAGCAAAACAACTGTAGAAGAAAATAACATTTCTTTTTAAATATCTTATGGAAAATATACTATATTTATTTAGTTTGCTTTTACGGTTTGGAATGTGACAGGAGGAATCTTAAAAGACTTTGTTATTAGATCTTATTCAAAAGTATAATCTGTCTCAGGCTTTTTTCAGCCTATGGCTAAACATATCCCTGGAAGCTTGGACTTAATCAAATTCAACACAAGATGTCTACAAGTTCAAAGAGCTTAAGTATATCCAGCATAGCTTTATATTTGTACTGCCTTCTGGTTTTCACATACACAGATGCAGCTTTTCCTGGTTAATCAGATAATGTCATACTATATAGTACTGTCCAAAACGAAGAGGAAATGGCTTTTAATTCTTTTTGTTTATGCTGTATAAATACATATTGAGATATCTTTTGTCCCTCACCTGCTGCCAGACTATAGCTGAACTGGAAAATATTCACCACTGGTATTGAAATTTTGCTACTTTTCTGTGTCATTGGACAGTTAAATTATTACAAATATTTGTGACTAAAAGATACACTGCTCGTGAAGAACTCCTGTACTTGCTTGGTTTTAATATAGCTTGTGTCACGAGTGGCAAAAAAAATATACACAAAATAATGATAAAACAAAGAAAAATAAGACCTAGGGAACTTACTGTACTCCTTCACTGACTGCTGGTGAGGCCCTTGGGATCCAGTTCAAGAGAAATGTTGAAAAATTGGAGTGGATCCTGTGGAGGGCTGTGCAGATGTTACTCATGGGCATGTGGTCTCTGGAGGGAGGTTGACAATCAATCTGGCAGAGAAAAGGTCAAGGGTGGTAAGAGTGGCAGCCTGCAACTGTTTGGAGAATAGTATTGAAGCAAACGAAGCTAAGCTCTACTAATATGTATTACTGTGGTTATTGATTTATGTTTAGGGATATGATTTTTTTTTTTACTTCTTTCAGGTACTTCAAAATGCAGTTTTGAATAAAAATGTTTTGTTTCCTGTTTTGCATTCTCATCTCTCCATTTTGCTAGAAAAAGCAGAGCTGAGGAAAAGCCACACTGAAAAGGATGGCAGCATGCCAACATGGCGCACAGGGGAAAAACAAACTTAAAGTCATTGGAAAGCTTTAGGACTAATTCCACCGACGAACAGAATGTTGAAGATGTTCCAGATAAAATCTTGGAACAGATCATGATATTTTCATTTTTAATATGCATAATAAAATAAAAACACAGAGATACTCTTACATGCTACAAAGATTTACTTCAGCTCTAATTTAAACAATAACTAAGTAAGGCTTGGGAGCATTATTTTCTTTCCCTAAGAAACAAGGGTATAATTCTGAAGTTATTAAAGTGAGTGTCAGTGTATGACAATGAAAAAACATCTGTAGCATTGCAAATCATTAGATTTACTCTGAAGCAAACACGGTGGCAAATCGATAATCTAGGAACTTGGATCTGCTGTGGGTCACATAAGCGTTTATTCTACCATTGTATAATATTACCAGAAATCCAGGAGATGGCCAAGAACAAAACCGAAGTAGGCTGTGCATAAGCAATCTGCCTGGTTCTGTGTGTTTTGAAAAAACCTTCTTTGTTGTTAGCAGCTGTCAGTTTTTGCAAAAAGTGGAAGAATAGTTAAACATGCTAAAACTAAGCAACACTTGTTATTTAAAATTAGAGAGGTTATAGGTAGAAATTAATGTTATTTTGAAATCCAAATGTATTTTCAAGCCACAGAGATTCATCTCATATTAATTTTGGAAAAAAATTGTATGCACACATATATTTGTACACAGCCTTAAAACTTGTTGAAAGGTGTTGGAAGTTTGGATCTTTGGAATCCTTTGTTTATGGAAGAAAGAAGGGATTGGTGGACAAACCCCCTGCGTTTTCATTTCTTCATAAATCAGACGTGGGATTGTCAAATAGGAATTCTGGAAATGACACTGGATATCTTTAGGACTTTGCTTTCCTTCCAATCCAGCATCTGGCAAGTAATGAAGTATAAAACTGAACTGAATTGGCAGTTTTGTTTTAAAGAAATACTAGAATGAAACTGCAAGTGTCCTTTTATGTTTCTTGTCTCTAATCTTAAATGGCAAAGGGCAGACTTTGAGCTGCTCTTCAGAAACCTGCACAGTCTACATCTTTCATTGATGTTTAAGTTGTATTTTGGTGTGGAAAGCTGAAACAGGAAAGACAGTATCCTTTGTGTCTCTTACGTCTTTCTCGCTGACTC
The DNA here is from genome assembly GCA_008921705.1 of Burhinus oedicnemus. NCBI lineage: Eukaryota > Metazoa > Chordata > Aves > Charadriiformes > Burhinidae > Burhinus > Burhinus oedicnemus. The sequence continues at coordinate 2,607,164 of VFFE01008954.1, read as the reverse complement.
CAACTGTCGGTAACAGTGGGCAAGGACTGTTTTGGCTGTGGCATATTGCTGCTCAATCTGTTTCAGTGCTGCTGATACCTAATTGTTTAAGCCTGCACTAGACCTGTAGTCTCAGAGCAGAAATAGGTATGTAAAAGAAGGGAGAGATGTCAGGGTATATATAAAAGAAGGAAGAGCTTGTGTTTGTCATTTCAGACAACGAAGATGAAAATGCAAAAAACCAAACCCACTAAGAGAGGGGGGGGAAAAACCACCAAAACAACCCAATAGAAAACAAACCCCAAACCCTACCACTCTCTCCCCGCCC
>VFFE01008954.1:2514827-2598348 GCA_008921705.1 Burhinus oedicnemus | reverse complement strand
TCCATGTCCTGTGGTGAAAAACTTAGAGCTTTTTTATTCCCAATATTTTTTTTTTTTTTTTTTTTAACAAACAAACAAAACTAGTCTTAGAGTAGATGGATGTGTCCTTTTGCATTCCAGCAGTATTTGTGGGTTGTTTTTTTTTCTCAACTGTCGGAACATTCTTTTTCTGTCTAGCATTTCCGTAAGTTTAAAAGGACATAAAGGTGGAGATTTAGAATTAGATTGATTTAGAAGTTGTACTTATATCATGCTTAAGAAAGCATACTTCTCCAACCATACCATAATCTTCAGTCTTGTCATTAGTACTTCAACAGTTGATGAAATGCCATATTTCATGAATGGTTTCATATACAAGTGTGTCAACATTACTTTTTAAACTCTCATCTTTCAAAGTTCTTGTTGCTTTAAGTTCTTGCATAATCCTAAAACGCATGTGTTGCTGTTTTGATGTTATCCATGTTTCATGGGAGGATCTGGATGAAAAATACTTTGATCTCTCAGGGTTTTTTTATCCTTGTGAGCTCTGAGTTTGCCATTCTGGTATTCCAAATGTTATGCACAAAGTGGATTACAGGGCATTAGAGAAAATGACTGGGGAGTTTCACAGTAGGCAGTTGAATGAAGCTTACTCATTCAAAAATCTGCTGTTGGAAAAAGCAAATAAAAATATTCCTTGCTCTTGTGATATAAATCCTCATATTCTGTTTCTGTCCGTCTGAGATCAGTTATATATTGTATTGATTTGTTTTCCAGTTAGAATTCTGAGTCTTGCAAAAGCTGTTGTTTGACTGGAAAACTTAAAGAAAACAGGCTGCTGAAATAATTACCTAAATCATAAAACCAAATAAATAAAATCTGACACTTTATAAATACATCTGAATACCAGATCAAAATTATACCACATATACAACCCTAACTGTATTTAAAAAAAAAAAAGGGGGGTGGTTGATGGTAGAATCATGGAGGGGCGAAAAGGTAATTTGAGTTCTTAATCTGTTTCCCTAATTATTCTACTGTGGATTGAGATACACTTGCAGTAGCTAAAGCACCACCATATTAAGCATATTTTCCTAACATAATGCCCTGGGCCAAATGATTAATGTACATAAGAGGTTGCTTCATTTTACATTGCCAACTTTTATAAGACACATGAACTCTCTGCTTTAAATGTGCTTTGTTTCCGGGTCAGTTTGTTAATGAAAAATAATGAGCAGTTTTATGGAAATAAGCAGGAAATGCATACATAATAATAAGTAGGTGTGAAGGTGGTTCTGTGGATATTTCTGAACAAGAATGGGTCTAGAAAATATACATGGAGAAATTTTACAAAATTAATTTTATTTTGTCTTAACCTGTTTCTGGAATGACTGCTTTTATACAGTTGTTTTGTTTTGCTGATTTATTCTAAGCATCTGGTTTGTAGTCATTGACCAGATTGCTGGCACCAAGAAATTTACTTGGCATCACTGTGATGGCAAGAACTAAATGGATTAAATGACCATTTGAGAATTTCCTGACTATGTCAGGAACTGGTATACAAGTCTTTTCACCTTTGTGTAGAACACTCCTTTGTTGTGTTACCTTAAACAGATCTTTACCCTGAACTTACCTGAATATCTGGTGGATTTTGACTATGTGTCACTGACATCTTAATGCCACATAATACTGTAGCATAACTGCTTATTTCAAACTTTTTTGTGCTACATAATGAAAAATGAAACTGAACTCTGCCAGGCAGAATCCTTTTTGCATGTATTTGGTTTCATCTGGTTGAGACATCATGCCCTTCTGTAAAAATTAACTGCTTAGAAGAGTAATATATAATTAGATTTCTTAGTCCAATGATCTGATGAGTCCTAATCAGAAAGCTGATAGGTCGAATAGTAATAAACCTATAATCACTACAGTCACCTGGAATTCCATTTACTCAAAACCATGACTCATTTCTCTTAAATCTGTGAGTGAGGCAACTAGAATAATAGATATGACATTTTATGTAGGCTGCTCACAAGAGATGAACTTATTCCATCTTCATTATGAGAAATCTCACTTACAGCCCAGGACTATGAATAGATTTGTGTTTTAACATGTTGCTGTGAATAGTCCCACAATCAATGTCACTTTGATGTGGGTGAGAGGAAGGAAGAGTGAGGGAAATGAAAGCAGAGGAGGGGATCTATCCACAAGCAAGCATACCGGTTTTGAACATTCTCTTCAACGTGCCGTATCTAAAGAAGAGAAAAATGTGTACTTCAGTGAGCTGTGGATTGACTGCAGTAATTTTTTTTTTTTTTTTTTTAAATAAGTGATGAGTAAGTGATGGTTTCATGTTGACTTCTGTCTTTCTTGCCATGTAGTGCATAGTGTATATTCTATATGTGAGCGCTCTGGGGCAGATTAGAGTCCTGAGTTCAGAAGATGTCCTACATTTAATTTCATCCTAAACTCATGTTTAATATCATAGCTCCTAGGAGAATGCTTTGAATGGTGAGGGGCTTAGAACAACACTAGAGTTTCTCTAATTTTGTCCTTTGAGCTTATATCCAAGTATTCCCTGGAAGTAGTTAAAACCACCAGGGATCGTTCCCTATGCTAGCTAATGTTAACAGAGACCAAGTGTCTATGTCCTCCTTCATCCAGTAACCTATGCCTGAGTTACATGGCAGAGAATAAGTCCAAATTCAGAACCAGCAACTTATTGTATATGGCTGAACCTTGAACCTCCCTTTGGAAATCATTACAACTGATCTGTTACAACTCTGTTCAGCAGTTCAAACTGAACTATTTAAGAAACAGTATTTTGAATCACCAGGAAGGACTATGTATTTAATATTATTACTTCAAATTCGTGCCTCCACTGACATTAACTGTTAACTTTACGTACTTATGAAAACAGACTAACATTTTTATGCTTTAGTTATCACAGTTTTGGATAGGGTCATCTGTGGAAAAAGCATTGAATGAAACTGCTAGGTAAAGCTGAGTAAGCTTTTAGTATGTTAAAACTGAGGTGTGGAAAAAAAACCCAAAACAACCCACTGCTAAAAGGATAGTGCATTCAGGAAAAAGGCTTAATAATGATTATACTTGTTATCAAATAATGATTATACTTGTTATCAAGAATATTGAGACTCACTTGTACTACTGAGGAAAACTGCAGTACTGAGAAAATGTAGTACTGGGAAGCAAGCTAGCATCTGTTCTGCAGGTTAGGTATCAACATCTGATTTTCAATTAGTTAAGATAGACAGGAGTGACATTCTTGCAGAGTTTTAGTTTTACACTAGCTTTATATCCAAAACTAGTAAATGAAGGGGCCTGGTGATTTGTCCAAGGGTTTTAAGTTGGAAGGGATTCTTGGTGAGAAAGGAATAGTAATTCAATTATTGGAAATAAACCTTTGCCAACAATAACTTAAAATGACCTTTCTTTTAAGGAATTTCTTCCCTGTCTCTACTCACTATTTTCAGGACTGAGTTTTACACATAAGTGATTTGAAAGGCCAAGATAATGTGAATTAATTTTTATCTTTACTGGCAAAAATCTAACTAGAAATCTCTCTAGTTAATCTGTTAGATCTTCATAGATGCTGCTGACTTAGTCTTTGTAACCTCATGCATGTAAACAAATGAGAATTCAGGGGAATGGGAGAAGAGACAGGAGATAATTACAAGAATTGAATCCCTTTACATGTAACCTAGCAGATCTTGAATTGGTTCAAGACAAGTGCTTAAGCTCATTTCATCAAAAACTTTGCAACACCATAAATCATAAGAGATATTCATTTCAACAGAACTTTTCACATTATAAAAAAAAACCCAACCTTCAAAGCCTGTGTACATTTGAGATGTTTCATGAGTTTTTCCTGGTGTGTGTGCACGTGCTTCCCGATTTGTGAATGTAGCCATCAGTAAGAAGATTGCCCCAGTGAGAGGAGAAAGTTAGTGCAGCCTGTGAAGCGCTCTTCTACCCAAAACACTGTATCTCAGCAGGCTGACATAGTTGCATAAATAAAAAGCCACCCTACAAGCAACGCTGTTAGCCATGCTGGTATTTGTTCTGGTACTGCATGTTTCCTGACTAAGAGACCTTCTTGTAAATGCAATAACTGCACAGACTATCATTTTGAAAATTCTTTTATGATAGTGATGCATTTGTAGTTCAGCTACCTCAAATTGATATGGAGGTCTTTTACTAGGTCAGTCTTATAATCCGCTTCTACAAGACACAGTCTTCAAAAAGGTTTTATCAATTCTTTACTTTAGCTGTTGCTTAGTATTTTCCTGAGTTATTGGATAACCCACAAATGCACTTTTGTTTGGTTCAGATTTTCTTTCTGAGGTGTGGAGAACAGAAAATCTGATGCTGATCTTTAACAATGCTTACCTGCAATGCTTACCTGGGGTTTTTTTGTGTAATGCACATTTTAGTTATAGATTTTAATTTGGGCATTGTATCAAAATATGTTTCCATGGTGTAACACTTCTGACCATCTTTTGGTTCAACTTCTCATACAGACCACACATGACATTTTTTGCACACAACTGTGGAGAAATTTCCCAACCATGAATATACTGTAAGAGTTGTATGGTGGCAGAGTAAGTAGTGACAGCACTAAAACACTTAGCACTAGATTAGTTGCATCTGATCTGCCCTAGATGAATATCATCTGTCATTTATATTCTGCAACAGATGCAACAGTCAAAAATGTATGTCACTGTACTATGTTTCTCTTCTCTTGCAAGCCTGTGTAAATCAAAAATAGTACTGACTTCAAAACAGAAATTTTTCACAGAAGTAAAGAAAGAACAGGATGCATGTATTTCTTGAAAGACTGAATGCATTTACTGTAAACTAAATTCAGTTCAAGGTTATGTCATCCTTCTCAGATAGTAAAACAATACCTCCTTCCCATTCACAAAGCTGATAACAGTGCTAGAGAGTGAGCTTGATCAGGCTTTAAAACTTTATAGCCCTGTATATTTTTGTCTGTCATTAGACCTTTGTACTTCATAATCATTCACTGTTCTATGTCCATTTTTTGGTGGATTTGGAATATTTTTAAGAAATGAAATTGTCTTTACGATTTCATTTTTATATGCTAAGAACTTAAACAGATATCATAAGATGCCTAACACAGTGCCTTAGGTTGTGAATGTACAAGCATTTTAAATGTCTGTGATGTTACTGTCTTGAATTTTGTAACAATCGAGGCTAAATCAGAACACTTTCCAATTGACTTATTGAAATTCTGGTTTTCTGAATAAATGACAGTGAACTTAACCTGGCACTAGGTTTGTTTTGTCAGTAATGTATCACTTATTGCTTCAACCAAAATAGTTATTTCCCTGGGTTTCAAAGTGAGTACCATCAGCTTTTTAAATGGCTTGCCGCCATTCACCCAGGGAGTTTGCTCTTCACTACAAGCAGTCGTTAGGTTTTCAGTGAAGAGGAAGCCTAGTGAAAGCAAACAGTGGGTACAGGAATTGTGCGCACGGGGTTAGGAAGACAAGGGTTATACTTTAGAAATTTTGTTGTCTCACAGTACAGAAGGTTAAAACAGAAGCTGCTTAAAATTTTTTTTTTAATGCTTTTTAAACTCTGAGTATGAATTTTGCAAATGGTAATTACTGATTGATTAGGAAGCAGGAGAGAGAGGAATGGTTCTGTTCAAATTAAAAGTAGTCCATTGGTCTAGGATTTATTTGAGGGCTCGTGCTATCACAGAATCACGGAATTTTTAGAGTTGGAAGGGACCTCTAGAGATCATCTAGTCCAACTCCCCTGCTGACACAGGAATGCCTACAGCACATTATTCAGGACTGCATCCAGGTGGGTCTTGAAAATCTCAAGAGAAGGGGACTCCACAACCTCCCCAGGCAGCCTGTACCAGTGCTCTGTCACCGTAACCGTAAAGAAGTTTTTTCTTAGGTTTGAATGGAACTTCCTATGTTCCAGCTTGTGCCCGTTGCCCCTCATCCTGTCACTGGGAACCACTGAAAGGAGTCTGGCTCCATCCTCCTTCAACCCACCCTTTAGATACTCCTAAGCAAGAAGAAGGTCTCCCCTCAGCCTTCTCTTCTCCAGGCTAAAGAGTCCCAGGTCTCTCAGCCTTTCCTCATGAGGGAGGTGCTCTAGTTCCCCAGTCATCTTTGTTGCCCTATGCTGGACTCTCTCCAGTGATTTCCTGTCCCGCTTGAGCTGGGGAGCCCAGAACTGGACACAGTATTCTAGTTGTGGCCTCACCAGTGCCGAGTAGAGGGGGAGAATGACCTCCCTCGACCTACTGGCCACCCTCTTCCCTATGCAGCCCAGGATTCCATTGGCCTTCCTGGTGATAAGGGCACACTGCTGGCTCATGGATGATTTACTGTGTACCAGGACCCCCAGATCCTTCTCCTCAGAACTGCGTTGCAGCAGGTCCACCCCTAGCCTATATTGGTGCCTAGCGTTCTTCCTCCCCAGGTGCAGGACCCTACACTTGCTCTTGTTGCACCTCATTAGGTTCTTCTCTGCCCAGCACTCCAGCCTGTCCAGGTCACGCTGGATGGCAGCGCGGCCCTCTGGAGTGTCAGCCACCCCTCCCAGTTTGATATCATCAGCAAACTTGCTGAGGATACACTCTGTCCTCTCATCCAGGTCACTGATGAATATATTGAACAAGATTGGACCGAGTATTGACCCCTGGGGGACACCACTGGTTACAGGCCTTCAACTTGACGCTGCTCCAATAATCACAACCCTCTGAGTTCTGTCACACAGCCAGCTCTCAATCCACCTCACTGTCTCAGCATCTATGCAAAAAGAAGTGTAGAAGTCTACACTCTTTAAACTCTTAGCAGTGAACCATTTTATTATATATGGGTCATACATATTTACATAAATATAAAATTATAGGGATCCTGTTAAATTTATCTGAGAGCATAAAAGCAGTCTTCAATTGCAATAAAATGTTTTGAGAATGAGTAATGGCACTGTTTAGATGAGATTCTAAAACCCTTTAGGATGATCCAACTTCCATTTAAATTATGTAGTAACTGATGAGGCTGCTATCAGAATCAGATTTTTCTCTGCTTACTGATGCTAGACAATTCCTTCAGCATGGTGTCTTCAAGCTCTCACTTATTTAATGATTCATTGTTCCAGTCAAGAAGAAAAAAAAACAAAACACAAAATAATTTCCCCACAGATTTTTAAAATTAACTCACTTGGGATCTAAAAATTGCAATAATAAATTGCATATTGTAGGTTCATTCCTCTCCATTTCTACTTGTTCCTTTTGCTGTTGTAATGTTGATGTCGTGAGTGGTGTAATCTAAGGGACTCAGGGCTGCCAGCAGACTTTCTTTGAACGAAACCTTAATGAGACCCAAACCCAGTTGTTACAGAGCATTTCATATTTTGTCAGGAACCAGAACTGCTTTTTGAACAGGCTAGGTAGTTCCCAATCAGCAATGAACTGAGCTTTATCTTGAGAGGAAACGCCTGCGTTATTCTAATTTAGCAAGAAGGAAAATTCCTTTTAGTCCCAAAAGAAAACACTTAATTGACTGACTGCATCAAAAATGGGAGCTGCTGTGCCAGACCTCAGAGGGCTGGGTAGGGTTTATAGAAACTATCCCATAAGTACATACTAATTGTGGAATTACATGGAGCTTTGCCAGATCCCTCAGTGCACCAATTGAGGACACAGCTCTGCCAGCCTTGCTGACTCCCTCTGACCTGGCTCCCTGCCGTTGCAGAGCAAAGGAAAAGATGAGTTGTGAAAAAATAAATAAATTTTAAAAGTATATAAAATAATGGTAATTTTAAAAAAAAAAAAACTGTGGAGGCTTCCTCAAGATACTCTGGCCTCAACTTACAATCGTCCAGAGGTCATTCTTTTCAAGTATCCATCTTGGGAAAGTTTCAGAAGAAGAAAGTCCACAGGAAATGTCTTTCCATTTAGAGTTCTGCAATATAGAGGAAAGCATATGCTCATAGAAATGCGTCAGTGCCACTACTGAATATCAATAATGCATTGCAGCAGGTGCTGCAGGCTATGATAGTTTCCATATATTTGAACAGTCAGCTTCAGCCTTTTCTGAAGGGAACTCTGAATTATGGATGGGAACAAACTATGCTTTCTGAAGACAACATTTCAATAAAAGAACAAATATCATTCTTCAGAAACACTGAGTCCATTGTACAAAGTTTTCTGATGAAATATCAGAAGATGCAAATTTGGATAATCTAGAGATAATTTATAACAAACTGTGTTCCCCTGTTTTATGGCAGAAATACATGTCAGTATTAATCTTCAGTTAAGAATACTTTTCCTCACAACTTGGTCTGCAGAATTTAAGCTGACCAATTTATAAAATGGTCAGCAGCCAGTGAATCAATTCTGAGAAGCCATTCATAGTAGTCAGGATGAATTGTATTACTGCTCAGCTGGGGGATGAGTCCCTTTAAAGGAAAAAGCTGCTCTTGGAAGTGGGCTTCAGTCTTTACTAAAATAAACCTTTTCTCAGGGGGGAGGGCAGAGAAAATGCTTTAGAGAATCAGTAGTTCTGATCTACCTCAAGTCGCTTCCATTCTCTTCCTGGAAAACATGCACTGAATCATGTTATGCATAAATCTTGTAACTACAGCATTCCAGGGCAAGGTGTCTGGGAATTGAGGCACCTGCCTTTTATTTGGTACTTGTAGTTCTGAGGCTCTATAATATTTTAGAAAAAGATTGTTTCACAGCTGGAGAACTACAAGAATTACAGACAAAAAGCAGCACTTCAGAGTGTTATTAGGAATAAAATTTATAATTAGTTTTTCTTCCCAGACATTGCTAAATTGTGTGCTATGATATTTCAAATTAGTTAGGAAAAAAACCCTAGACTAAATTAAGGGAATTTCTTTCAAAGACTTTTAATTAGGATTGTGTATGAAACATCCCCTATAATCAGGTCTAAATAGGAATCAGGGAAAAAAAGATTGGAAAAGGGGAACCAAAAACTCCACTGTGCTGTAGCTCTTGAAATATGGAAGATATCACAAAGATTTAAACAGCTACTTAATTTCTGTCAGCAACTGTTGCCTTCAGCATGTTGAAAGCCCTATTTTTGGTAATAGCCAGCAATGCATTTGATGTATGCTAATTATCAGGCTGTCTTAGAGATATTTGGACAAAACAGTACTACAAATAAAAAGATTAAATAGGAAAAAATTCAGTTTTCAGTAAGGATAGTGATTTTGAATACAAAGACAGACAAAATGGCTACTTGGTATGACACAGAAACAGATACTATAATACCTGTAATGCGGAAGTATTACTCAGGGACTTCATATGTGGAAGTCAAGGGACTTGGAATATTTATCTCCCAAAATTCTAAATATCTCCCAAATCCAAAGAGGTTTGACCTATGAAATTACTAATCCCATGTCAAATTTGAGTACAAACAACTGAAAGATGGAATTACGTAAAGGAAATGCGTAAGTGAGGAACAGAATAAAATTGATGGGTTTACAAAAAGTTAACGTGTCCAGTGGATGTTATTTTTATTTCATAAGAAAAGTATATTTTTAGGAAAATACAGTGGAACAGATCTAATCTATCTGATCTTCAGAAATGCACCTCTCAGGGGTTTGGGTGGAAAACGATTTGTTAAACTGAAGAAAGTGAAGCTTATATAAATTAGGATTGAGTATATGGTAGACAACAATGCCTTGCATTAAAAGGCAGTGTCTTGGACTGAAAGAAATTTACTCTTTAAGAGTTGTATGTAATATTTTCTTTATTATCTTGGGTTGGGTTAAATGAAAATATAGAAAATAAGTGTTCTAAAAACATGATGTTTTGAAGCATAACTACAAAGACAGACCAGAATATATGTAAAGTAGTATTGGGATAAAATTTAACAACATTAAATGTGAAGTCCCCAGTTCCATACTTATATCATAAAATCACTGCTGCATCTTTTTGGACACCATGAATTTTAAGCTATAGACTTTTTTTTTTTTTTTGCAAAAATGCATAATAATTTGAAAATTAATTAAATCAAAACTATTTCATACCGCTTGAATATTGACATTTCTATTATCTTGGTTCCCCAACGTAACTTAACATAGAACTCTTGATTATTATTTTCATTAGCAGCAACCGCTGAGAAGAATGAGGGTGAAAAATTACAGAATTCTTTTTCACGAGTGCCAATACTGCTACTGAGTGAGCAGACAGGTGCTGGCTCTGCTGGTACAGGAAAGACCTTCAAGTCATTATAGTTGAAAGGCAAAGGTTTATAATAATCAATTGTTACTATAAGTACCAGCTGGAGTTCAAACTGCTGGTGCCAGAATATTTTTTTAAAATTATTGATGATGTAATATTTAACAGAATAGATGGCATGGGCTGAAGTTTCTTTTCAAGTGGTATTCTTTACAATTAGAATCACTTGCATCCACTTTGCATTTAGAATATTGGTTCTGAACTGCTCAATGCAAGAGCAGGACAAATTGATGTGTGCAATGCAGTAATTGACAGAAACTCATTCAGTTTGCTTTCATGGTACGGTACCTTGGGGTTTGATGCTGTGGACTTTGATCTATTTTTTTTTTCTCTTTGTTTATGCAAGTGAACAATTTTGGTAAGAATGTTTCACAATTTTTGATTCACAAAATTGTACAATGTGCATGCATCTTAAAGTAGAGGGAATTTGTGATACCTATGAGTAAGGTGTACAGCCATGACACACAGCTGAAAGTCAATGAGATGACACACAAAGCTGGACACAACCAGTGTATTTACTGAATCAAAACTGTTTACCCTTGGGATTCCTTCACTTGCCCATTGCATAATAATGGCTACAGGAGAAGCACAAAGGACCTGAATAAATGTATTATAATGTATAAAGACAGTGCTTTCTTATATAAGATAAGGCTCAGACTGGGCTACCTTTTCTTGTACTGGCCAATCAGAGTTTAATAATTCAAGGAAAATATTAGTCTCCTGAAGGTCCTTTATAACTTGCAATGCTAGCTAGTTTATGAGAGGATATAACCCATTCTTTACCAACCCCCAAACCAAAAAGAGGAATGGAGGGTAGCCGTTTAGATGTCTTGGAAAAATTAGTCTCATAACAGCATAATAATAAAAGGAATGTAACAAATAGTGAAGTTGTTTGATAAATACAGACAGAATTTAACGTCATGATAGTATACAAAAAAAGAGAAAACATTATCTTCACATTACTGTCATTTGTTTGAACAGTCCTGATACGCTTTATTTTGACCTATTTTCTGATATGCTTTATATATCAGAGTGCTGATACTGAATATTTGTATTCATGGTTTGGCTGTATGACTAATTGAAGAAATTTGTAATCTTCTTGTCTCATGTTGGCATTACATTACATTGTTTCATATTAAATACTCTGCCTCTTTTAATCTGTGGGTTACAGATGCTTATTTCTTTTCACATTCATGGTAGCATTATCCTATTAAGGGTATTTGTGATTTATTATTGTCTTTGTAAAGGCCATCTCGCAACAATATGCAATGCCACGTTTGGCTGCAAAAACAAATTTGTTTTACTAATATGAAACATGTTTATGGACTGCTGTGCTAGCTTTTCAAAATGCCTGTTGTAGAGGCAGTTATTTTTGATTTTTCTTCTATCCTGACGGAAGTTTAATGATATGAAATTTAATGACTGTGTCTGTACTGTCTATAGGGCTTGAACTCCTGGAATACATTGGTGGCAATCATTGGTGGGGCAATCCTGGTGGATGATCAAGCTCTAAGACTATGTCCTGCAATGCAAATGTGGCTCAAGAGTTGGCCTGACCCAAGACTGAATTGAATTTCACTTAAGGCCACAGATCTGCCTATTCAATCTGGGACACAGCTGTCACTTTAAGGAGCAGGCACCAAACGCACTTCCTAACTCAGCTACCACTTGAGAGACACTTACCGTCTGCTCTTTCCTAGCAAGAAACAAACTAACTTGGAAATGCACTCAGGTATTAAACTTTGCATTTAAACATCTCTTCTCTTCCACCCATCCAGCAGACAGTGGAACTGGTTAGCAGAATCCTGTAGAGAAATGGGTTGGAAGACCAATGCACATACAGTGGTGGTAGGCAGCTGTGATGGTATTTGCCTTTTCCCAGTGCAGACTGATGCCTGGCAACGTGAACACTATTTCTTCTCCCCTCCAATCCAAAACTGTCTAAAAAGTAGCAGAAAATAGGGTACTAAGACTAAAGGATTCCTATTTGGGAATTTTCCCTGCTTCTTCCAGGGATACTGAGCCATCTTGTAGGTAGTGTGACTGCCAGGGAGGTTAGGATCAAATACCAAGCTGAGAACCAGGCTAACGTGGCAGTGAAATTGAGTTGAAGGCTCAGGGGTGACCTCAGTTCTCCACTGTTTCTATCAGAAGTTCTTGGTGTCTCTCAAATTTAATTGTAAAAAAGAACAGAAAACCAGAAGCCAACCCAACAAATAAAAAGAATTTTTATAAGGTAGCCCAGGGGAGGTGTATAATTGTTTATAAGTTTAGTAAGATCAGAACTAAACTTTTTTTGTTACTTCTAAGTTAGTTCATCACGGGCAGCAGTACACTGGGATATAATCAGTATAACCAGGAATGGAAAAATAATTAAGAAATTAGTTAAATAATTCTTTTTAATCTCTTTAAAAGATGTGTATTCTTGTTAGGTGAAACTTTGGCATCTAAAAAGTTAATTTTACAAAGAAGTTATTAATATGTAAGGAAAATAGGGTTTTTTTAAACTTTAAGGTTTTTTTTTTTTAAACTATCTTTTGATTATTGACAAAGGTAATAGGTATAAAGCAAAGAGACTGAAATAATCTAAGTCCAATCAGGCAGCGTGCCACAAGAGTCTAGCCATTCTAGTTCTTTCTGAGAACAGAAGAACAAGCAGTGTAACTCGGAATAAATAATTTACAGTAAACACTATCCCCTAAGATCCAGTTACAGTTTTCAGGAGGTGTCAGATAGCAGAATACTAATACTGATTTATAATACAGCACACTGTAGGATCTAGGCAAGTATATGCTGCTGAATAATAATCACATATGAGACTACATAGTCTCAGGAGACTTTCTTCTGTTATCTTGAACAAAGCATGTTTAAAGTGATATGAAAGGCATGGATTGGTGCTATCCTTAGAACTTCAAAAGTTGCTATAGCTTCACTTATAAGTAAAAGCCTAGCCTTCTGTTAAGAATTCTTCTGTGTAGCGATGAAATTTGCTACAGTGTCTGTGCGAACTCATACTGTAATAGCACACGTAAACTGCAAGAGTTATGTCCACTTCTGCTAGCCTTTGTGCTTGCCATTTATGATCTACGAGCCCCTTCATCTTTACATAGGCCTGCAGGTAAAAACACATCTGTTACTTTTTTGTGCAAATACCATAATATAGGCTTCTTAGGAATTCTGCTTGGGAGTTCACAGCAGAGATCTGAAACAGTGAAATTAATATGCAATTAGGTTCATAACTTACTATTAGTATATAAATAATTATAATTAATGGAATATCCAATAATTTCCGCTTTCTTACCACAGATAAGCAAAACTGTATTAAAAGATAACTAAGCACTTTGATTTTCAAGACAAACTTAACTTTAAAGACAACCTAGCAGAATAAATTTCACATCTCTTCCATATTTCTCAGGATGTCATGCAAGATTTTGAAAACTATAAATTGAACTTTCTCAACAGAACAACAACATGCATTGAAATATATAGCATTTGAAGAGTCAGTGTGTAACAGATGCTTTACAAAATTAAGTGTTTGGGCATATTTCAGAATTGATCAAAATACTGTTAGGTTTTCACTAAATCTGAAGTTTCAGCAGACTGTGATGCCAAGCATTTGTCAGTAAAATTAGTTCAGTGCAACCATTGGCTCTGTTTTTTTGTCATAAAACAGTGAAGACCAACAGATTTTTAATTAGCATTCATACTTAAATTAGGTCTGAATTAATGATCAGTGAGAGAAACAACTGTGCTTGTGGTCTATTTTGGTACACTACAGAGACGACTTTTATTCATAATTTGTCATCAAAAGTATACTTTATTTGTTGCTTGGACTACTTCAGGACTTAGCCATCTCATAATTAATCATGTTCATGGAAGAGATTAGTAAGTCTGAAAATATGTTTTGGAAATATTTTGTGTTTTGAAAAACATGACACAACTGTGTTCTCAAATAAATAAATAAAGCATGGCCTGTCAAGTGAATTTTAGTTCGTTGTTTCTAGGTCAATAAGCATACAGAAAGCATTATAGTTAGGCATTTAGTAGTTATATGGCCTTTTCATTCCTCCAAAAAGCAATTTTAATTTCTTCTTACACAGAACTTAAATATTATAACTAATAGTTTTCATAAGGTTCTGTGCAACAATAATATGAAGATTGAACATTAGAATGCTAAAGATAGTTTCAAACCATTCAGGCATGAATTTTATGCCATCCCTCTTTGCAAAACTTGTGGATAAGTTTATAAGCTGCAGTCTGTGAAATCCTGGTATGTGTACAGTTTAGCATAAAGTTTGTCAGTAGAGGAGGTCTGTGACTTTTGTTGACATGGACATTTCATCTTGAAACACAGTATCAATAAGACAGAAGACTATGGAGATGATTAGCTGAATTATTGTCAGGGTAAGGCATGGGAATAGTTTAATTTCATGATAGTGTCCTGAAAAGAGAAACACAAGAATGGGCAGAACTAGCAGTGTCGGCTTTCCTTTTGCCTATACTTATGGGGCTGTGCTCAGAGAGAAAACTCTATGCTAGAAACCTGGATTGAGAAGGTTTGGAGATGCCCAGTTCTCTTATGTTTCTTGCGATACTTGAAAAAGTTATTGTGACCTTCATTTACCAATGGTTCGAGTGTATAAAAATAAATGAGAAATGTATTAAATGTCATGGGTGTTTTGCCTCTGCAGTAATACTCATCCTGTAAATCTTGAGTCTGAATTATCTGGAATTTGAACTGCAATTCACTCCATGGACAGCTTTGTCACACAGTGACTTAGTTCCTTGGGGTTGTGTTGTTTTGTTCATCATATGCTGAAATAATTCTCTCCTGGCACTTAATATTCTGTGACATTTACGGAGAATACAGTCTTATTTATACTGAGGAACAACTGGGAATATCCTACTAGGAATAAGTTAGTTTGCAGCCTATCCTTTTGCTTAGCCTTATCCTTTAATTAGGAGGCTAATTGTCACTGTCTCCCTGTTCTTTAAGTGCTCTTTGGCTCGTCTTGTTTTTCTCTAGCAGAAATTTGGGGGGTACATGACACTGACACCTGTATCTTTCATATTGAGAAAACATTTAGCCCTCCAAATAACTTAATTACTGCCTTTACACTTATAGGTCTTCATTTAAATAATGAGCTTTTATGTCAAATTGTCCTGATGTCCCACATTCTGAATAGATATTTATTTAGGTCTCTGAGATCTCATATTTTTCAGCTAAAGCACATGTTAGGCAGACAGCTCCCTGTTGACTAAACATCTAGGAGGCTCATGTTCAATTGTTTGCTCCAGCTGTGATGAACAGCTCTGAGCAGGATTTCTGTTTCATCAAACTTCGCTTAAAGGAAAATCAGAGCACTTGGGGCCGTGGGCTCTCAGTTACTGCTCCTCTGCTATGAAACTCCCTCTTTTTCCATCTCACTCTGATGCATTGTCTTCTTACCCAGTGTAAAGCGCCAGATATTTTTCTTTGTACAGCCTTTCCTCTGTTGAAGCTACCAAACGGCCAACAGGAGAGAAAGAAGTGGTAACCCGTGAGAGAAAACAATACAATATATTATAGTGAGAGATACAGGTGGAGCTCTTCTATGTCAGTAAGATTTTAAATTTGTATGCATGTTGTCTAGGCAATACCAGGATGGATATGTCAAAAATGAATGCATTATTCTAAATTACCCATTTGCTCTAGTACAGCAGTAGATGGGCTCTCTGAGTTCCATTGGAGAACTTATGTTTCACCAAAAATCAGAACATTTCAAAAATATGTGTAATTGTAGATATACTTATAAAAATAAGTTTGCCTTAATGGCTTGAATTTTCTTATTGTAAAATTACTTTATTGCTTGTCTTTTCATTATAATGAAACTCCATTATTTTATTTGTTATTCTTATTATCTATTGGTAATATGTGTTTATAGTAGTTGAATGAATGAAAGTGTACATATCTTAAGAATCATAAAATCATTTAGGTTGGAAAAGACCTTTAAGAACTTCAAGTCCAACCATTAACCTAGCACTGCCAAGTCCATCACTAAACCATATCCCTAAGCACCACACCTACATCTTTTAAATACCTCCAGGGATGATGACACAACCACATCCCTGGGCAGACTGTTCCAAGGTTTGACAATCCTTTCTGTGAAGAAATTTTTCCTAATATCCAATCTAAACCTTCCCTGGCGCAACTTCAGGCTGTTTCCTCTTGTCCTATCACTTGTTTCTTGGGAGAAGAGACTGACCCCCACCTCGCTACAGCCTCCTTTCAGGTAGTCGTAAAGAGTGATGAGGTCTCCCCTGAGCCTCCTTTCCTCCAGGCTAAACAGCTCTAGTTCTCTCAGCTGCTCCTCAGAAGACTTGTGTTCCAGACCCTTCACCAGCTTCATTGCCCTTCTTTGGACACGCTCCAGCAATTCAATGTCTGTCTTGTACTGAGGGGCCTAAGCAGATTTTTTTTCATATAATTTTGAACTTGCTTGCTTCAGGTAAATAAGGAGTTGTGTTGTCATCCTGCTACCTTCATCCTAATTCAAGCTGATTTGTCTTCCTTCCTTTCCACTTGGGTGGGAATACTTTAAATAGAGTATTTATACAACCTGTCTATCTAGATAGGGTAAACCTGAATATCTGTCTCTATCTCCTATTGCACTTGTGATCATAGGTGCACTTAATAGCTCTGAAAACCAGGCCTAAGGAATTCATTATAATTGGCGGTTCCCTTGAAGTATTTTCTAGGAAAGATAGTTTAGAGAAGGGCTTGAAAATATGACATTTAAAACTAGTCTCCCACTGAGCCATATTAGCATTAGCTTTGAACACAATTGTGGTTTATTATATGTGTATCTGACAGTTCTTCTCTCAAAGATGGTAGTTTGCCTGTGAAGCTGCACTTTGGCATGCTACTGTATACTTCTCTGCATTTTTATATTCTTTCCCTACTCTTCATGTGCACAGATTCAAAATACGAATTCAGCATTTATCATTTGCAATAAAAATAATGCCTTGCATTACCTCAGAGCTCTTGACCAGAATAATCTTTTCTAGCACCCTGGTGTATAGGGAAACTGAGATGTAAAGAGAGAATTCATGAGAGGTCTGTAGCACTGTTAGGATTAAAATAACACTTGCAATGTACAAATTTGTGCTTAAATAAAAAGCACATTCATTCAGGAAATCAAGAGTTCCCTTCCACGGTGTTCTACCAGAGATGTCAGTACTTTGACTGAGATGCTAACTGATGATGGTTTTCTGCACCTTCTGCAAAGAGTAGAGTAGTGCACTGATTAGAGAAGTTTTGCGTCCAGCAGTCTGCGCATCTTAGGATGCTGTGTAGGAGGATTGGATCCCAGGTTTGACGGTGTTAAGGAAATGACAGCTGAGCTTCTCCATATTTTCTGTTAAACCTAGTCCGGTTTCATGGACTGAGTAGCTGCATCTAAGTTAGCTTTTCAATGGGATTGAGAATGTCCTTTTGAAGTGATTCTCCTGATTCTCCCCGCTTAACTGGGCTTTTACGCAAGTTGCTAAGTAGCCTGAGTGCATGAACTGTGGGTTTTTTGGATGCAACTAATATAAGAGATGTGGTGTAGGAATGAACTTAGTGTAGTCCAAATAAAAAAGGACACTCAATCCTTGATATACATTTTTTATTTATTATTTTTAATTTTTTTTTAATTAGTCATAATTCAAAGTTCAAGACTTCTTTATGAACTTACCTATTTCATTTTGATTTCTTTTCTATGGAACAATGTCCTCAGCACTGTTTTGTTCTACAAAGCTCCTGTTGGACTGCATTACTTACTGATGTAGATGTGGCTGCAGAATTATTTTTTTATTTCTTTTTTTTTTTTCCCCTTAATTTGCCTTTTGAGGTGATAATACTAGTGTCTTTTGTGGTCATATTGAACTAAGACCTATAATGATGATAGCATTTCTTTTAAGATGATATATTACTTTAGTCGTCTTTGGAATACAATGATTTCTAATATAAAGGTATATTGTCTTCATGTGATTTACCATACATATCGTTATTAAGAACAACAAAAGTAATTTATTGCTGTTGTAAAAGAAAGGTGTTGTAGGGGAAATGAGTGCAGAATTTCTGAAAAATGCTAATCAGCTGCATCTTCCTGAAACAATCTAAAATCTTGATTGCTGATTGACTAATCAGTTTAAAATTAGAAAAAAAAAAAAGAAAAAAAAATCACTGAAAACATCTTCTATTGATTCAATATTTCATTTTCCACACATTGAAAACTGGATAAACACTCTGTATGTTCAGACTAGTTGGATAGATAAATTATGCAATTTGTTAATTTGAATCCCAGGTCATTTGCTTTATTTGATCTGTTAGAAGTGAGATCATGGATCTAATTTTGTACTGCAGTTGTGTTTACTTCTCCTAAGATACCTCCATTTGGCCAGGATCAACAAGAAATAATATCTGTTTTTATTTCCCTAAGTTGTGTTCTTTTTTCCTTTCTTAATATAATTATATATTTCTCTCTTCTCCCACTGCCATAACCTGTGTTGTCAATTAAGATCAGACAGGGAATTTAAAACAGTGGAAAGAAACAGAAGAAACAATCAAATATAAAGAGCTTAGGGAAAGTGCAGTCTTCCACGTTACCAAAGGGAGAGGTAAAGCTTGTAATACAGATAGTAAAGAAGCTTTGCGTTGTCAGACATGTCCATTTCTTTGCCCATAACCAGAGAAGAAGAGCTGAAGAATGCTATAATGACTCAATAGAAGAACATAAATTGCTTACTTGTGAGAAAAAATGGATTTTATTTTGATGAATGATTTTATTCTCTATGTACAAATCTGCTTTTATTTGAACACAGTAAAAAAAGCTGATTTCATTAGTAGGACATCTGCCCTTTGGTAGCACAGATGAAAATATTAATAAATAGAAAATATTTATAGATGCAAACTAATCTTGGAACCCTGATGTTTAGCTCTGTCATTTAGGGAGGATCATGAAATTGAAGATGCCAAAGCAGAAGATGCTTTTGAAAGGCTTTTTCTAGTTAATGAGTTGACAAAGTTGTACTAGTTCTTGAATTGTTCTATACCAAGTAATTTGTCAATTTAAGTCAATTTTTTAATAACAAAATGTTTAGCTATAGTGATTGTTCTTGTGCAATGTTTACTGCTTCATTATGGGACAGGGGCACAAGTGCTTGTACCAATTTGTTGGAAGATGCAAGAAATGCTCTAATTGATGAGATTAATGGTGTGTGTACAGCAGTATGCTGCTCTTAACAGTGACAGAATGAGATGCTGTTTAGGGGAGAGCACGTGAGCCTTGTGATCTATATCTCTCCTGCCCCCAGCATTCATGGTCATGGGATTAGGATGTAGAAGGGTATATTCATCCTTATCTGCTCTCCTTAGTATTCAAACTGGTTATCTGCACCACAGAATTTCTTTCAAGTGTCAACAAAAGGACAGACTTCTACTTTTCCTTTTCTACTTTCACTTGTGTGAAGACCTGATGTTTAGAGTTAAATTTGATCTACCAGGCTTGTATGCTGGTAGCACCTAACATGTTACCAGACATAGAGGCTATTTTGTTACTGTCTTGCAAGGTAAATATTCAGCGCCTGTGAACAACAAAACTAAATAGCCCACAAAACATAAGAAGCTGTTACTCAAAGCTGACAGAGTTGTAGAAGTGTCATATAGAAGTTTTATGTTTTATCTAGATACAAATATTTAAAAACTTGGTTCCAAATTGGAATCAGTGGTTATATAGCAAATTTGTCATTTCTAGCCATAGAACCCAGAACCTGATGTGTCTCTGCTGGATAGTTGTTAAGAGTTATCTTAGTTTGCACTCTAAGAATTGGGGTTTTTTCTATCTCTTTCCTTGCATCGAAAGAGGAGCATTTCCTCATGCTGGTTGAAGGCTTTTAATATGCAAAGAATGAGGCAACCTCTTACAGAACCTGATAGTTTATGACCTATCTGTAAGCTTTTACATTCGGGGGGTTTGGACAGCACGGGAACTGAAGTATGAGATAGGATTAGTGACCGTTGAGAAGCAAAGGAATCTGATTGAATGATGAATTCAAAAGGTGGAATAGCTGCAGGGTCAGTTACTGTCAAACAGAATGAGAATTATGCCAAAGAATGAGTTTGTTAAGATCTAGGGGAATTAGTGAAAAGCAATAGACCTTCAGGTACCTTTCTCCTCCTATCAGTTTTAAAACCTAGTTAAATTAGCATTCTTTTCTGATCCTGACAGCTCCACCAGAGGCATGTTCCACCACTGGCAGGCTTCATAGGTGTTCAAATAGTATTGTGATGAAGGCTATAAAAATATAATTAAATGGATAGGGCTTGTAGCTAACCTACATGCTCCTTACAAAAAAGATTCTGTCTCGGCAAATCTGCCCTATGACTAGGCTGTCCATAGGCCAGGTGAACTAGCACAAGCAATGTTACATTTAATTTATCATGGCTTCCCAAAAGTCTAGCATTCTCAGCACCAGATGATGTTTGTCTACTTACTCTTGCTATTGTAAGAAATAATCTCACTGAAGTTGCTAGAACATCTTGGGGCACCTTATGATAATTTGTTGAAGAATTTTTTTGGCTAAATAAGGGTCTTTTTTTTTTTTTCTGGCAACATCTGGGTAAAGAATGTTTGGGGTTTTTTTGTCAGCCCAACCTCAGGACTGTGTCAAAACTCCATCCTCCAAATGAGCATGTTTGGCTTCCTTTAATTTAAAAAAATATTTTTTTAAAAGAAGTTATGACACAGACAAAGAAATCAATTATTGTTGATTAATGATATTAAAGATTTGAACTTGGAAAATTAATAAGAATTACTTACACGCTGAATACGAACACATCTCTTCCAGGCTGCATTGCTGACTGGCTATTTGCTCCTTTACTTGAGTTTCCTGTGTGACAAGTAGTGTGAATACATACGCTCTTATACCAAAAAAATTCTTCTAAATCCCTGTGACTTAGCTAGGCAGACTGCTGTTGCCATGAAAGTGTTACTATTCTATGCTAACAAATATTAAAGTTCTTGTTTCTGTTCATACAGATAAAACCACAGTATATGCAAATCTAACAATAATCTGGTCAGAGAAAATGTAGATAAGTTGCGTCAATACATTTGCAAGAGAAATGCATAGTATCTGTGATTCCCTCTAAACCATTGTCATGGTTTCAGCGGGGACGGAGCTAACTTTCTTGCTAGCAGCTGGTATAGTGCTATGTTTTGGATTTGGGACAAAAAATACTGTTGATAACGCGCTCATCATCTTAGCTGTTGCTAAGTGATCAAAGCCTTTCCTGCTCCTCACACCACCCTGCCAGCGAGTAGACTGGGAGGGCACAAAAAGTTGGGAGGAGACACAGCTGGGACAGCTGACCCCAACTGTCCAAAGGGATATTCCATGCCATGTGATGTCATGCTCAGCATATAAAGCTAGGGGAAGGAGGAGGAAGCGGGGGATGTTCAGAGTGATGGCATTCATCTTCCCAAGTAACAGTTATATGTGATGGAGCCCTGCTGAACGTCTGCTGATGGGAAGCAATGAATGAATTCCTTGTTTTGCTTTGCTTGCATAAGCAGCTTTTCCTTTACTTATTAAACTGTCTTTATCTCAACCCACGAGTTTTTCCTCACTTTTCTGATTCTCTTCCCCATCCCAACCCGGGAAGTGAGCGAGCAGCTGCGTGGTCCCAGTTGCTGACTGGGGCTAAACCATGGCAACCATTGATGAAAATAATTATTTTACTTATAATTAGCACTCCTCAGAAGAGTGAGGATTTTCCCAATTTTCAAATACCTGCTACCTTATTTTCCCTTTATTATGATATTGTTCTGTAAACTTTATTTTCTGTTTATCTAGAAATCCTTTTGTAAATTTACTCTGTAAATTGCAATGATAGCATTAGGAAAGCATCAATTTCTGTTGTATTTACAAAATAAAACACAAAATAGCTGGAATTTGGACCTTTTGAAAATAGCTTTGCATGTTACTGCTTCATTTTGTTATCTTCATCTTGGTAGGAGAAATATCCAGCATCTCCTGGGTTTTCTGGAAAATTATCTTCCATGGAAAAGCTGTCTGTGTGTAAATGGTAACTTTCCATAGTTGTTACCTAGGACTGGTAAGTCACAATGCTCTATAGCTGTGGCTTGGGGCCCAGATGAAAATGTTCCCCATTGCTGAAAGATTTCCAATGTTGATAATTTGCCATCAAGAGGAGACAGCAGCAGAAGAATCCATACTGATAAGTAATTTCAAATATGGTACACATGGGGATTACTGCAGGTCTTCAGTACTATGTAGTAGTACTGAATGTAAATTGAAATTAATGACTTGTGGTCATAGCTGTAAACTAAATGTCTAATTTACTATTGCAGTGGCCTCGTGACAAGATAATAACTATTGCTTTTAGTAATATGTATCTTTTTTACATCTAGAATTATCCTGCTGCTACCAGCAACCTCACCTCTGGGATTTTTCTTTTGACTGGCACTGTCTACCCTGACTAGTTCAGGGATCTCCCATAAGCCAATTTTGTACAGCTGCATATGTCACAAATGGCAGGAATACTTTGAGAAGTTGGCATATTGTTTTCTCTTCTGATGCTAACTATCTCAGGGATCTTTGCCACAGTGACTTCAATTTCCTCTGCTTGACAGACCTTATCTTATCAACAGCTTAAAACATGTTTACAAACACAATACAATCAGAGTTCTGTGCTTTAGATGCCAAATTATTCTGTAAGCCATTGATCTTTATTACAGATTTGCAGGGTGTTGCTAAATACATTAGTAATTATGCATCTGGGCTGTCATAGCATCTACTCTTGGGCAATCTCCTTTTATGTTGTATTTGATTGATAGTTAGTTATAGACTTGATTCAAAATGAATTTAAAGTCACAATGCTGGCATACAAACAAGCTCAAGTTACTTTAACTTTTCAGCCTAATCCTAAGGTGGGAGGACTGCTGCTATAACAAGGATTATTTAATCACGTGTAAAATGTACCACTAGCATTCATTTATCTGTCCAAGGAAAGCATAAAGGTCTGGATTTCTAGTAAATGTCCATGTCTCTGCTTCCAGGAGCACAGTGTCAAGGAATAGCTATCTAGCAATCTAAAAGTAGTAATAATTATGTTTTTTGTTGTTTTTACTTTCTCGGGAGAAGAGGAAAGAATCCATATACACTACTCCCACAATATTGATAAGTAATAGGATATTTCTATGAAATGTGATTAATCATATCAAATAACATGTCTAGCTATCAAAAAAAATACACATTCAGTTTAAGAATTCCTTTACAAGTGAATCTCTTTTTTGGTATGTTGACAATAGTGAGGAAAAATACTTTCCATTAGGATGGGCAAGAAGTGGAGCTTCAGAAGGTTTGCTTTATATGAGTATAAGGAGGGAGCAAGGGCAAGACATATGGGAATTACTGCTTGCATGAGAGAGGCAAAGATCTGTAGATTGGAACACTTCTGTGTAGCCTAGATTGGAAATTTTACAGGCATGATCACCAGCAAGGTCATGATTTTACAGGTCTAGTGTACCATAACTTCTGCACAAGGGTGGTTCTCTTTGCAGGCATATTCCATATCAATATCTAAAAATAAGTGAGGCTTACCCACTCCCAGTGTGTAGGCGAATTATGTTTCTAATTTTTTTGCATGATGTTCCTGTATGTGCAGGTTTGTTTGCTTACAGCAGAGCTCCTTTTGAAATCAAAATCTGTAATCGAAAGACAGCTGGGGTGAAAATCTTGCTCCATATTATGATAAATGTTTCACAATTAAGTACAGCTAATATTGAAATGGAATGGTAAATTCTGTTTTTAAACTATTTTTAATAGTAAAGCTGCACATCCACCTGCCTTATATTAAAATCCTACATTAGATGCTGTACTCCTGTGTATGTTTAAATTCAACCTATGTCCTTCTTTCATGAGGAAAACAAAACAAAGGAACAAAAGAAATTGTTTCACAATTTAATTTGAAAACTGAGTTTAAATGCTTTTATGTTTTGCTTTCATCTGTATAGTAAATTTATTATCAGAAAAACCTAAACACAGCACCTTTTGTTTCTCTGAAGACAGGAAGCCATTAAAATTTTAACAGTTTAGAAACTAAATACACCTGTAGAGAAATACTGAATTGTTTTACAGAAAGGTACAAGCCCTGTTAAAATGAGAGAGAATTCAAAAAGGTCATATTACTGCAAATTTAAAACTTTAATGCATAGGTTCACTTCTTTTATTAAAGTAGCAAAATTGTCTATTTCATGTCTGGAAAGAAAAATTAATGTATTTTCCTTGTAGGAAGTTTGCCAAAATTTTCCAACATATAGATGCTCTAAAAATTAGGGCTTTATATCAGAAGAATATTGAGGTTTACTTTATGGGAATGTAATATTTATTTAGCAGTGTGAGTCTGCTAAGGAAATCTTTTGTCTTCTTTTTGCATCAACAAGGTAATTTTTGCTGGTAAACTGATTGAATTGTTGATAGTTAGGGTCAGGCATTGGTAATCTACTTCTATCTGTTTTATTTCTTTATGTCTATTTTATGCTTATTTTATGTCTACTTTAGCAACATTGGTGATGAAATAATGAAATTGAAAGGAAAAAACCAAAATGAACATCTTAGGCTTTTGGCGATAACTTCCAGTAAGTACAGTAAATTACTGCCCATTCATGTTTTATCATATATATTCATGCAGGTGAACTAAATAGATCATAAGGAATTAGAGAATTCTCTCACTTCTTGAAATCATAAGTAATAGGTCTTTTGCTAATTAGATTGTAGGAGTAGGATTTAATAAAACAGGCAGGGAGTATTTTTGTAGGCTGTATGCCCAAGCAGGGCATATTTACAATTCCATTTCAATATAAGCTGTAGCTGGACTGCTGGTGAGCTGCCCCTGGGTGACAGAATTCACAGAAGAGGGATGGGGGCTGTTGATCAGTCTGTGGCTGCCAGGTGTTTTGTGGCAGGGGAGTGCTCTGGTCTGAGGCTGTGCTGATTGTGCAGGGATCTTGCATGAGGGAGAGGAATTAATGCTATGAAACATCAAAACTACGGAGGTGAGAAGTGCTGTTTTCTACCAGTATGAAATGAAACTTTATTTATAAAAAAAATACTACTACTAATGTTTTATACCTTCTTTGTGGTGCTATAAGTGGACTACACAAAGTGCAGTGTGGAAAGGAGTCTGCTACAGTGAATCAGCTTGTTAGTATCAAGATAAAATATCCCTGAAGGTCCTTGGGGTATAAATGTTTACATATGAGTATGTCTCAATTATTCATTGCTTTTCACTGAGGCTTTGAAGTCTGGTCACAAACACTATTTTAATTTTTCTTTCTACTCCTGTGTTTTCAGCAGTTATCCTTAACCTTTAATACAATGTGCTGTTTTGCCCATTGAAGGAGATTCTTAAGTAGAAGGAAAGCCATGGTTTTACATATTGTAATACCCTTGTCACAACCTTCTCCTAAACTGTTGATGAGTGAAGGCCTCATCTCCTAGATAGCTTCTTGCTGGTGGGCTGTTAAATCAGGTCTCTGACACAGTAGATGCGAGGCCATTTCCCTGCTTACAGTGAAAGATTGCTATGGTATGTAAAGAGGAGCTGATTTGAGAACAGCTCTGCATGTAACCTGCCACATGCAGTGCAAAGAGAAGCAACTTCCTGTCTTGGACAACAAACTGTCCAATATTTCTAGAAAGATGTATGGGATGACCTGAAAATAAAGAAGGTCTTGAAGATGAATGAGACCTCCAAATACTGTAAATAGCAGTTTTGTAAGGAAATGTGAAAAAAGCGTAATAGATTAACTTACAGTACAGTTGAATACTTATAAATTTAAACTGCCTTTTAATTCCCTTTTACATAAAACCTATATACAACTGAAATACTACTAAATATTAAGAAAAATATAATTAATTTTTGTTCTTTAAAACTTTAACTGTAGATTCACCAGTAAGACTTGGTAGGAAAAAGCAATGCTTTTGGTGATGTCCACATGACCTTGTACAAACCAAACGTACAGCTGTCCTTGTACAAACCAAAAAGAGAATGTTTACGTCAGGTATGCACTCTCAAGTTGGCTAAGTTTATCAGTAATCTATAAGAACGTGGCTATTTTCTGCCCCACTGAATGCCATTGGGTTAGAAGTAGGAAGCTAGCTGTTTTATAATACTGGGAAACGTGTATTCTTTTAAGGGTGTTACAGAAACATCCTTATTGATTGTTAGAGAAACATGCTAGAAATCATTCACCATCATAGGTGAGGACATGTGCAGGTTTAGAAGCACATACTTACAGTAAAGATACTAGGATGATGTACATGTCGTCCATCAGGAATGTTGATTGTGAGGAAAAAGAATTTTGGAGTTCAAAAGGGTTTTCCAGAGAAAGCTTATTTGCACAACTTGTGGTTTACTGGGGAATAGAAAGGTCTGTGGGGAAAAAAAAGAAGGAAAAAAACCCCAAACAACCCCACACAAAAACAAACAAACAAAAACCAAACCAAAACAAACAAAAAAACCAGTAAAGAAACAAACAATACAGGCTGGTGTCCATATTCTGTTTATATAGATACAATAGACTTAAACACCTTTGGTCAAAAAGTCATAAGACCTTTGTGGGGTACAACAGTCAGATTGACTGTCCAGCTTATACTTAGCCTCGTATAGCATAGGTACCTTCTTTTGAGAGCTCTAAGGGTGGCTTAAAAGCATGTGCTTCCATTGCTCATCTTGTAGAGCAGAGTATGTCTGAGATCATAGAATGGTTTAGGTTGGAAGGGACCTTAAAGATCATCCAGTTGCAACCCCTCTGCCATGGGCAGGGACACCTCCTACCAGACCTGGTTGCTCAAAGCCTCATCCAACCTGGCCTTGAACACTTCCAGGGATGGGGCCTCCACAGCTTCCCTCAGCAACCTGTTCCTGTGCCTCACTACCCTCACAGTAAGGAATTCCTTCCTGAGATCTAATCTAAATCTACCCTCTTCTAGTTTGAAGCCATTACCCCTCGTCCTATCACTACATGCCATTGTGAAAAGTCCCTCTCCAGCTTTCTCGTAGGCCCCTTTCAGATACTGGAAGGCTGCTATAAGGTGTCCCTGGAGCCTCCTCTTCCCCGGGCTGAACAACCCCAGTTCTCTCAGCCTGTCCTCACACAGGTCCATGTCCTTCTTATGTTGGGGTCTCCAAAGCTGGACGCAGTATTCCAGGTGGGGTCTCACAAGAGTGGAGTAGAGGGGCAGAATCCCTTCCCTCGACTTGCTGTCTGTGCTTCTTTTGATGCAGCCTAGGATGTGGTTGCCCATGCAGTACACATAACTGTAGAAGTTTGTGAAGTTATCAAATGTATTTTGTTGCTATCCGGTCTGCTGATAATCACAAAATAAACAAAAAAAACCTGGATTATAAAAGGCCTACTGAATATCAGTTTTCCAGATCATTAAGGCCGCTAATTATTGAAGGTGACTGTCCCATAAAGCACAGATGTAGAAAAACAGCATCATGTTTTGCAACAGCAGTTTCTATTTCTGAGTTCAAGTAAGGTTTCATGAAGCTTGATGGATTTAATAGTGCAGACTTGTTAGGACTTCTGTGTAAAGAATTTGCGGAGGCCAGGACATGTCTATGTACTACTGCTTCTTAGGGAAAATGTCATTTTGCTGATTGACTACTTGAAGTCTAGTATAGACATGAGCTTTAATCAAAAAAACCACTAAAACTACTAGTTTGCTCTCAAACACCATATCTATTGAGTTAACTCTTGCACTACTACCCTGATTTATTTATCATACCTGCTTTGCCTTTCATGATCAAATCCCAATGTAGTCTGTGACATCTGTAGGTTTTTCTGTGTTTATTGCCAGCAAAAGACGCAGTCCCAAGAAATCGGAGTTCTCATGCAAAGGGATTAACTCTGATGTTGTTCATAACCCTAAAATTACTGTATGATTTTGTCCTGCCCAAACACGACAGATGTTGACAGAAATCTGCTTTTATTCTCTTTTTTTTTTTCTTCCAGAAAATGTTCTAGAAATAGTAGGTTTTTCTGGAGGAGCATCACATCCTTTTGCATGCTTCATTATCTATCTGAACATTTTATTCTGTTTTCATTCTACCACAGAGTTTTAATCACTTCTTTAATCTGATTATTTGAAACAGTCTCTGTTCCTTTAGTATGATACAAATTTAGCTGAAGCTTATAGTAAGTATTTTTTTTCTCTCCTGAATGAATATTCTTCTTCATACTATATAATATCACTGGTTTTTCTAGGTATGGTTTGATAAAGAGACATGACATTTTGTTACCTATTTATGACTCTTTTTGCAGAACTTCCTTAATGAAGTATATGACTGTATCCAATAATGCAAACAAATAGATTTTGATACTTTTCCATGGTTCACAACAAAAATGCTTGCAGAATCTGAAGTTAGGGCTTGCCTTACAGAAGTCAGTTTTATCAGCAGTAGATTGTATTTCACTAGTTTGCAAGTAGTATTGCTGTAAATTCTCTTGATTTCAACATTATCCAAGTTTAAAAGTCATAATGCTGTCAATATTTATAAGTAAGGTAAAATATTCCCATTTTGGGAAATGTGAAGAGGGTTAGCTTTGTAATTTCTTTCAGTATGTCTCTGAAGCCCATTGAAATGGAAATAAAAAGCACTGTCTACATTATCCTTCATATTACTTCAGTGCCACTATGTCCTTGCAGCAAAGAAGTTACTGGTTCCATTTACGAATATAAAGAATATCTGGATCTACTTTACTTTCACAGATAAAATCTCCTTGAACATCTTTCTGTACTGAAACTGAGTGGTGATAAACAGGATATTACTTGGACCTAGTCTCCTGTTTCTCCCAGTACTGAGGCAAATGATGCAGGGCAACATTAGTTGCCATTTAAATGTTGTTCAAATGATTCTTCTGAGGTTGTTGCTGCTTAAAACCCTTTCAGCGGTTTTAAGACATAGCATGTGACATAGTATTGGCATTCTGCTTCATCAAGTATATAGATGAAGTAGGCCTTGGGACCATATAGTATGTTGCCTTTGTCTGGGTGTACAGAAAAAGAGGTGATG
Organism: Burhinus oedicnemus; assembly: GCA_008921705.1. Lineage (NCBI taxonomy): Eukaryota > Metazoa > Chordata > Aves > Charadriiformes > Burhinidae > Burhinus > Burhinus oedicnemus. Next base: position 2,568,955 of record VFFE01008954.1, on the reverse strand, counting down.
AAAATTGGGACAAAGCATGGTGTTTGAAACTAGGGGAAGTAGGAATTTTTGGACATCACAGATCTAAAACTAGTGGTTTTTTCCTGAAATTTATATAAGTATTATAACTAAAGCTGCCATTAAAAGATCATCATTGATAAACCTCTTATTTCATTTTCTCTCCTCTTTAGTCCATCTTTTCTTGGTGATAATGTTCCTGACACTTTTCAGTGGCCTGATTTCTGATTCAAACTGTTCTGTAGCCATGTGTTCCTATGCTGGTATTTGTTCTGTTTTGCTTAAGAGACACTGAATTTTATGAAGAGTTCCAGAGGTTTTATGACACTTCAACATGTCATTCTCCAGTGTTAGTGAAGGAAAAAAATGGAATGAAAAATCACGTACACCAAAGTCTTCTAAAGACCATTTTCTGCCTCAACTATACATAACTCCAAAGGAAGATGTTGCTCTGAGGTTTAGATCCAGGAAAACATTTCAAAATCAGATAGTTTGGAATCTTGCACACTTTCTCATCTCCATTCCAAAGTGGAAAAAATCCCTGTGTAGTACTTCCTTATGGGGTTGTCTCTTGCTTTCTTTTTACATTATGGATAGTCATTTTTCAGGATCTGACATTTATGTTCACATCAGGGCTTACATATACACTGAAAATGAAAGAATCTCTCCTGTGCTTTGAGACTTTAAAAGGTTTGAAATCTTGGCTTTTAACTTTGCTTATTCATTCTGGCAAATTGAGCTTCAAAGAGTACATGTTATTGGCATGGAAATTTTCTATCTGAATGTGTTTTTGAGCCACGTTCTTCAGTGGAATCATCCAATAAGAACAAAAAAATGAAAGTTAATTTAATTCGTGTCTGTTATGCAACCATATATACATTCTAAAATGCAAAATACAGAAATGCAACTTTGTTCCCCCATGAAAGATCTATGTAAGTAATGTAAAAATCATTGGCTTTAAGTATGTTTCACCTTAAAAAGAGAGGATGATTTTAAGCCTTTCTTTCCTCTCTTGGAAGCACAAACAAAGTTCACAGATGCATTCTGTATGAATCTTAATAGGCCTAGGGCAGAGTAGTGAAATCTTTGACAGCGAGTAGTATAATGAAGGAACAAATAACACAGATGAATAAGTTTTTCTTCGGTTGTGGCTTGGAGTTGTTTGTGGATTACAGAAAAATGGGAGACAAGTATGCTAACCTTCCTACTTAAAAAGTTTTAGTTTTGTAATTCTGTTTAGTTCTATAATTCTGCTTCTCCTTTTTTTGTACATACACAAATCAGAGCTCACCAAAGGCAATCTTGCATAAAGTGACAGCTGTTTATTTAAATTATCCTAGACTCATTGTATTTCCATCTTTCTCTGACAGACATATGTTCAGTTGGTGCATTAGAAATAGATGCACATATTGTTTGCCATCCTGTAGTAACTGGGGACTGGACAATACCAGTTGCTCAGACAGTTGTATTATATTTGAGATCGATTTAACAAGTGTTGTTCTTATTTTTTATTTTAATCAATTCAGTGGCACATATGTTTGTGTAAACATTTTGACTATTTTGTATTAGGAGATATGATTAATTGATCATAATAACACAAGGGAAACGTCAACAGAATGCATATGTAACAGGTTAAAACTGACCTGAGTTTGCTACAAGTATAGCTTGCAGGATATATGAAGGCAGAATGATTTGTCTCCATTTGGAATTTTAACATGGATTTAATGTGAAAAGAGGTAATAAAAGTCTATAATCCTTTTCACTGTGTTGAAAAACACTTATAGAACCACACCATCTTAAAGGGTTCATTTCTCAAACCAGGTTTGAAAATGTGTCTCTTTATTTTTCCTGAGTGATGGGAAAGTGAATATATTTGAAGGACACAAAGGGAATATACAAACTATTTTTACCCGTGGAAAAGAAACATAGGTAGCCTTTTCACCACCAGGTCAGAGCAGGCATAGGGCAAAAGGGCTGACCCTGAGAGGAGAAAGGTATCAAGTTTTCAGAGTAGGTAGCATAGTTAATCCTTGATACCTAGTCACTGCTCTGGGTAATCCTTCCTGCTCAGCTCCCAAGTGGTGGTGTTTGTCTAACACATGCTCCCGGTTCCCACTCTGTAATTGTTGTGAGTTGTTGGTTCATACTTATAAACAAGTTGTATTAACCCAGAAATATAAAGTTCAAAGGAACTATGTTCCTAAGCCTAGCGGAATAAAATATTTTTGCTTAAATCCTCGGCCAACTTACTATTTTACCCTCTTTCCAATATAACTGTTATAGTCTTCTGATGCTTTGTAATTCTCATTCTGACAATAAGAATAAATAATGAAAATTGAAAAGCTGACTGAAGCAATGAAATTGAACATATGAAGGGAAGCTTCCTTGATTTCTCCTTGTCCACTCTTTATTTGGAATATTCCCTTGTTCAGGTTTTTGGAGCCTTGTAGCATCGTTGTTGGTTTGGTTTTCACTGTGGTTTTTTTGTTGTTGTTTGTTGGGGTGGTTTTGGTTGTTTGTTTTTGGTTTTTTTTTCTTTTTTTCCACAAAAAGCTTCTACTTCCTTGATATTTCAAAGCAGTTGCCACAATTTTGCAGATGAGGAACTTGCTACAGTTATTACGGCTTTCTTGGTTGGTTTGCCATAAAGACTCCTGAATTTGACTTCTTTCTGAGGGCATCAGAAACTAACTGGTATACAAACCAGACAGTTAATAGTGCCAGTTTCTAAAACTGCACATCAGTGTTTTGTATACTACTCTTTCTCTGGGTATAGGAAGTATTTGAACAATGATGATCATGTCTCCTGTTCCATGTAGCTTGGTTAACTATCAGAAGTGTTCTAAGAGATTGCCATCTTCATGTATGCAGTCTTGTCATGAGTTTCACAAGGATGACAGATGATAGTTTGGACATCCTTTATGCCTGTAAAGGATGCCTATTCTGCTGATGAGAGTTTTTAATGTACTGAGTTCAATTCAGTACTATTTTTGAATAAATAGAAGATTTTGCCTTTTCATTATGTGTTATAGCATTCTTATGGTCAGTTAGATGCAGTTTTCCTTGAGAGTAAAAGGCAAACCAACTTTATCTCAAATCTTTCATTCTGAACTTAACTTATTAATTTATACTTTGGCTTTTATTAAAAGATTTGGAAAAAAACATATCTTGATAAACCTTTACATATTGGAGTTATTTATAGATGCATTCTAGATATTCAGATTTGTCAGGTGTAGATAAAAGTATTCCTGACATACTACTATAACTCAAAATGTATCATCAGTAATTTGCTCTTGCTGGGAATGAACAGCATTTGCAAATCTTGACTATGTTAACAGCAGCAGGCAAATAATGAAACTGTAGTTCATGTGGAAAAAAAACTTTTTTAGAAATGAATAATTTTGAGGAATGTGTTAAAAGTCCTCAAAACCAATGTATTTAAGTTTAAGCAATATATTTGAGCAGAAATATCTGCTATAGTTATGTATGTTTGAGATATGCATGAACATGCAAAGTGCAATTTGCAGTCAAGAGGTTGCTGCAACACAAAAAGACTCATCGGGCATCAAGAGTTAAACTGATTAGTTATCTGTAAACTGTAGTTAATGAAAGGTGGAATATTTTGTCTTTGGATGTTATTAATCTTACACAATTACGAAATAAAAGAAAGATTGTGGCCATTGGGGAAGATTGTACGAATTTGCATTATCCCTGCATTAATGCAAACTGAAACTTTCTTAGCCTGTCTGTTGACCAGGATAGAGTTTTACATTATGCCAAATATTAGAATCATAAGGGCATTCAAGCGTGTCCTCAGGATTTGGTTCAGTTATTAGAGAGGCTAATTAGAGGATGTTTAAGTTTCAGGGCTCAACACTTCTAATTGAAGCCATTGCCAGTTGCAGCGGGAGCGATAGGAGATTTGGTAATGTTGATCACTCAAATAATCTCTTTTTAAATATTTATTTTTTCCAAAATAATGTTATTAGTGATGAATCAATGTGGTATTAATGTAAATATATGTCCTTACATAACAATATCTCATTCATCAGTGGAATTCCCGAATTTTAGCACCTTAAGCACTAACAAGGTTAATAGAATTCTTTGAAGTAATTTGTTTCCTGTTCTGATTGGTATGCACTCTTCACTTTTACGTATTTTCTTTTATGTTACTAGATAAGATTGATTAATATTGTCCAGCTTCTTGATTATCATGCCCTAATCCTCCAGTTGTAACGTTTTACCAAGTAAATGTTATGAAAAATTCCGCCCTTTATTCATTTCTATTTCAACATAGTAATATCAAAATCAACATAAATCATTCTGAAAAGTCAATGTTATTGTACTTCCTCAAAAGATTGCATGTGTGCTTTGTTTTTGTTGAATGGCCTGGGTAGACTTCATAAAGGTAAAAATAAATAAAAATTACTGGAGTCAAACTTTATGTAATAAAGCATCAACTCTTGTTGTGGGCTACCAAGTGACACTTTGAGGGGGAAGCAAAATACTTTTCCAAATTGTACCTTAACCATTTCTGTATCTTTTAGTAGGAAAGAAGAATGTGGACATCGCGAAGTTTGTTTAAACATCCTTTCATTTTTGTTACTAACTAGTGTTATTAAACTAAGTGTATATATGATAAACTTGTGGGTGTCTCCTCAGATGTTATAGTGAAAAATACCAAAGTATTGTCATAAAATAAATGAAATTCTGAATGAACGACATATAGCAAAGTCAAGCCTCTGTACTGTGATTCTGGTAAAATGTTCCCCTTTATCCTTCCTTCTCCTTCTTATGCCTCGTTATTAGTCTCTAATGCTTCGTCGTGAGCAGTCCCATTTCCAGTAGCAGCAGAATTTCATCAACTTCAAAGGTTACCTGTGCATGAATATACAGGAAATTATTTTTGTCATCTTGTTTTTAAAGAAAGAGTAGCATTGGAAGCTTACTGCTTTTGCATTGCATTTCCAAAAAAGCAAACAAACTTTGATTAGTGTTACAAGCTATAACAAGAAAATGGCAGTATAATGAGGGCAGCACGCTCAAACCTATGCTTTCTGGCTTTAAACTGAGATAACTAAAGAACAATACTGATGCTAATGGAAAGAATCTTCTCAGTATGGTGAACACGCTCATTACAAAGCAGAGAAAATAGAGAACAAGACTAAGGGAAAAATCTACACAGGATAATAAAGATTTGCAGTGAATAAAAAAAAAATCTAATTCTGAAAGATATATTTGAAAGAAAGGAACACTTCTGTACTCAGGCGGCCACAGATAACTCATCTAAACAGATTTACACCTTTTTATAACCAAAACCAACCACTGAAGATGAGGGTTGGAATATCAGGGGAGCTATGTTCCACATTTCAAAAACGTATGTGCTGAGGGAAAACTGCTACAAACCAGGATCTCCAAATCCACAAGTTAGATTACTTTAAAAATAATTTATCTACCTCTTTCACCCCCTGATATTTTCCTTTTGTTTTTTTCAATGTACTTTGCATATCAACTTGAGTTAAGGATTGGGAATAGTGTTCCTTGGCATAAAAGATGACATAACTAACAGTTTTTCTATAAGAGACAGTTTTTGAAATGATTTTTTTGAAAAATCTTTTCTTATGTGGAAATGATACTTTTAAAAATTTCCTAGAAGAAACTTCAATCCTTGTTTGGTAGCATGATGAATCTTAGTGTGGCTAGTCAGGAGCATGAAAAACTTCTTTAAGGAAATACAATGACATACAGAAGCTCTAAGAAAAAGAGAAAATGTAAATGGAGAAAATGTAATTTCTAGTATCTAATAAACTATCTGAAAAATACATGTGAATAATCTGATTCGTACCATTGCCACAATGTATACATACTAGACTCTCTAATATATGCAGTGTGTTTTAGAAATGCTTTAAATGATTGGTACTAATTATTCATCAGTTCAGCAATCCAGAAGCAGTCATTCATTGGTAAGAGCATTTCCTTCATTGTTTGCAACTGAAAAAATATTTGCTCCCAAGCAATTAGATTTGATTTTCATTTGTTCTTCCCTGCTTATGGCCTAAAATGTTTCTCATTGCTGTCTAGAGAGAGTCCATGAACCTATGTAAAGGAAAGGCTTGAGGGGAGAGGAATAAGGAATTCTGGGACGTTTGCCCAGTAACATCAGTGCTCAGCAGTTTCTCATTTAGTTTTATAGTTTCCAATAAGAAAAGATCTTTTCCGAACAGTGAAATGAATACTGTGTATACCTGTCATTTTCCCTGATTTGCTTTATACTCAGTTCTCTTGAATATTTATTGATTCCTATATTACCAGTTTGAGACCCTTTCATGCCTATTATGTATACCCTCCACAATTTGATTTCCAAAAATCAATATACTGTAACTAAATAGATGTTTCTACTTTCTGCTTACAAAACAAAAGCAGAAGCCTAGCAAGGTTACAGTGTAAAATGAGAAAAATACAGAAAAACTTTCAAGTGCATCCTAGTGTGCATCTTTTCTTACAACTTATTTTGAGGTTTAGTTAGAGAATTAGCTGCATAATAAATACAATACTATAAAATTCTTAGAATCTCCTTTTCAATCAGGAATTTTAGCTTTCAAAGTTAAAATACTATGTACAATTATACAGATTCTCCCCCCCCACCTCCCCCAAGCTTAATTTGTAAGGAAAAATTGGAATGTCAACATTGTTGAAATACTTCTGAAATGAAATATTTTGCTATTTTACTTGGCATTTTTAGCACTATGTGCTTGCATGTTATAAAATAAAACAAAATCATTCATTTGGACTGACTTTTCTCTAAATTTCCACATTTATTCCTATGTAGAGCCTGAGGGAGTTACTCTGGATTCAGTTCTTTTATACTTTTAACCTTGAATGATGGAAGGAAAAAGTAAACTCGCCAAATCTGTGGATGACAATGACCTGGAAGGGCCTGCAAACAATTTGGAGGACAAGGTTACAATTTAAATTAACCTCCATAAATTGGAGAAATGATACTAATCACACAGATAACGTCCAGTAAATAGAAGTGTGAAGTCCCACATTTGGCAAGGAGAAATGAAAAGCACAAATACAACAGGAGGGAGTATTGAGTAGGCAATGCTAAGTGTAGGCCGGGATGTAGGAATCGGTGAACTGTTGTATTTGTGAACACGTGTTGTATTTGTGACTATGTCAAGAATGAATATTGTGTTCAGCTGTATCTTTAAGAGACATTAGTCCAGAGTCCTGGAAGTAGAGGTTTGAATAACTAGGTTTATTTAGTGTAGAAAACACAACATAAAAGTAGGCTGACAATTCTTCCAGAATATTTAGGTATTTTAATAAAGAAGGAAAATAAAGTATGCTTCATGATGTTCAAGAGTAGGATTAATTTACATTAACAGACTTTTAGAATAGTGATTAGTAAAGTCCTTATACCTCAGAGATGATGACTTTTAGAATAAGTTACTTAGAGAAGTTGTGGGTTTGCTGTCAGTATGTTTTTAAAAACAGATTAGATATAATAATAAGATGGACAAATTACTTTTTGGACTCCTTTCTAGACCTGTATCTCTTTTCATAGAGTTTTATGATCTTTAAATTTTAGTCTAAAACCAAGTTCAGAATGTTCATAATGTATTGTGTGACCCTTTGTTCTGTGCACTTGTTTAGTCTTCAGCATTCCTATTGGAATTCTTACAGATTTTGTTGATAATTTGATATAACTTTTCTTATTTATGAAACCTTCCAACAGTGAGCATTGTTCAGTGTTAAAACCCTACACTCAAAATGAGGTTCAGCTCAGCAAAGAATAAAGCCTCATAATTGCCCCACCCAAATCTCCTTATATCATTTGTTCTCTTTAATTAATTACAGACAATGAAAGTAAATTATACTAAAGAAATTACCACTCAGTTGTGACAGGCACTTGTATTCATTAATCAGACTTCTGCAGAGGAAAGTAAACAAATCTAATCAAAAGAAAGTGAAATTTCTTGTTTATTATAAAATCGTAAGACTTAATTATAAATTTAATTGATTCTAAAGGACTATAAAAACTTTCAAATAGTTAGATAATTTATAATCTAGGTTGTTTCTAGTTTTAATATTCTGAAAAAAGTTTTTATCCAAGATACTAGTGATTTTTGTTCAAATCATAAACATTAGCATGATTTCTGAACACAAATTCTGACGTTCCCTGCAGCTTAAGATTTTCACTGATTCTTCTGTGTATGAAAAAGCCTCAAAGGTCTCTTTTAGATGAATTTGATTAATAATGGCCTCATGGTACAGAACAACATGTAATTCTGGATTTTAAAAAGAGGTTGAATATTGGCTTTTTCTGTTCTCTGAATTCTTGCCAGGTTAGATTGTGAGTGATTCCACAACAGTCAAATCCTTTTGTTGTAGTGTCTTTGCTGAGACCTTCACTGAAGGCTTCTGTGCCCGCTGGAAACCATATGGCAAGTGTTAATATAGGAGAGCTCTAAGTAAGCTAGATTGGAGAAAGGAAGATATCTAGCCACAGTACCACATGTACTGATGGTCCCCTTCAGTGTCTACGGATCCTTTGGCTCATCTTGAAATGCTTAACATAGACTTGTATCTTTGCACAGAATGGCTGAGGTTGGCAGGGACCTCTGGGGATTGCCCAGTCCAAACACCTGCTTAAGCAGGGTCACCTGGAGCAGGTTGCCTAGAGCTGAGTCCAGTCAGGTTTTAAATGACTCTACAACCTCCCTGAGCAACCTGTTTCGGTGTTTGACTGCCCTCACAGTTGGGAGAAAAAAAATAAAAAAAATTATAATTACATTTAATTTCCTGTGCTTCAGTTTGTGCCCATTGCCTCCTGTCGTGTCACTGAGAACCACTGAGTCTAGCTCTGTCTTATTTACTTCACCCACCATTCATTTATACATATTCATAAGACCCACCCACTCTTTAATTATCTTTGTATCTCGTTGCTGTACTTGCTCCAGTATGCCCATGTCTCTTTTACTGGGGAGCCCAGCAGTGGATGTAGCATTTCAGATGTGTCTCAACCAGTGCTGATCAACTCCCTACAACTGCTAGCAATGCTCTGCCTACCACAGCCCATGGTGCTGTTGGCTGCCTCGGCTGCAAGGGCACATTACTGGCTCACAGTCAACTTGGTGCCTGCCACAACCCCCAGGTCCTTCTCTGCAAAGCCACTTTTCAGCCAGGCAGCCCCAGCCTGTGTTGGTGCATGGGGTTATTCCTCCCCGCTTTGCACTCCCCTTTGTTGAACCTCATAAGGTTCTTGTTAGCCCATTTTCCAGTCTGCCAAGGTCCCTCTGAATGGCATCACATCAATGTGAGCTATCAAACCCACCCCCCGGTTTTGTGTTGCCACAAAGGAAAAAACCAAAACACTATGTACTTCCACATTTTATGTTTTCTCTCCTGTAATTTTTCCTTTCTAATGGCTATCACTGCAACAAAAAGATTATGCAACTTAGTAACTTACAATTGATTGGCTTGAGAATTGTCAGAAAACCTTGAATATTGCACAGAACATTTATAAACGAAAACACCCATTTCAGAAACACTGCTTGATTCATGTAGAAAATCCTCTGCTTTCTTTAAGGTAGTGCACAGGTCCTCTCATAATCTGCGTTTAGTAGGGGAGGAATGAATAAAAGGGAAAGGTGGAGTTTCTCATAAGGTTAGTGTATAAATAGTCCTCTTAGTTGGGAAATATTAGTGAAGGAATTTGCCGTGTAAGAGACAAATCTTTATTTTGGTAGGCATAAAGGTACCAGATTAAATGCATAAATGGCTATGAGGCAAAAATTGAATTTTTGAGTCAGTTTTAATATGCCTTTAAAATACTGGAAACTGGGAAAAAGGGATCAGTTAGCCTTTTTAAGTGGGGGGGGGGAGAAAAGAAGCTTTTATGGACACTGTGGTGGCTCAAAGAGCAGAGTTTTAGGAGATAGTATTTAACTGGTATGCTTTTTAATGCTGCTTTTTGGTGCAGGCTCAAACTTGTAGGAGTAAACAGATTGTCTTTTTTTAAGTCAATGCATAAATTCTTTTCTCCTGCTTAAAGCAAGAAGTTATGAGACTACACACTGAGATATGTAACTCCAGGAAACTGATTTCAGCTTTTAACCACAGAATTTGTCAGATACTGTGGTTGCAAATAGGAATCTTTAAGCACAATTTTGGTCTAAAACTATACAGTATCTTAAGGGGTTTTTGTTGGTGGGGTTTTTTTTGCTTGTTTGGTTTGGATTTTTAAGAAACAGCCTCATAGATGTAACTTTTTGAAGGTCCTGAAAGTTGCAAAGTTGATTATTTAAGAAAGAGAAAATAGTTTTTTTCATGGACTTATTTATCGATATGATACAGTATGAAATGTGGAAATGATAATTATAAAGGTAATTTTAATTAAATTTAGCTTTATCTTCAGACTCACATCTAATTCCCTAGTGACTTAGATTAAATACGGAGGTAATACTGGCCAGTATTTTATATACAGCCAAATATAGGCTACAAAGGTAGGTATCACTAATGTGTGCTGCTGTCTAGAGCTGTATTGATATAAAGTTTCAGTCTTAACTAACGTGATTTATTTGTATGATTGTTATTGCTTTGTTTTCACCCAGTAGCTTAGGAGCTCCTCCCAGGAGATAGCCTGGGTTCTTACCCTATACAGACGTATATACACTGTATATACTCTGTTGCTTTTAAGGCAAAGTGTTTCAGACAGTGCAGCTACTAGGATAAAGCTGTATGCAACCTGGACATCTCCTTTGCAACAAAGCATATAACACTTGCCCAGTAAATTATAAACAAACAAATACATTTTATTGTCTGTATTACCGATATATTTCTAAGATACTGTCAGCATTTTGTGACTTTCATTTAAGCATGTATCTTTTATGAGTTTTTACATATTACACCTGAAAGAAGGCAGCTGAAACTAGTTGTACTTTTTATTATTGTTGCTCTGATAAAAATACGAAGGATTTTTGTGTGTGTGCTAGAAGTCTAATAGCACCAAGTAGGCTTTCTTTTTATACTCCTGCTACTCTCAGTCTTTCTCTTTCTGAGCTGAAGCTTCTGAACAGATTGCAGACAAGTGATCATGTATTGTTGAGCAGGGCAGGTTGTGATAATTTAATTCCTATTCCTCATGAACTTCTCAGGCTCACTTGGAGAACATTAGCAGTTCTGGATTGATAAGACCTTGCCTTCAGGAATGTGTTCTCAGAGTATTTCTTAAACCACCACCCCAAGCCCAGTAGCAATGAGCTTTCTTCTGTTTTTGACTGAGTAAACTTAGTTCTAAATTTAGCAGTCTGGTGTGTTAATGATAACATGCAGGTACATAATTACAAGGGCCCTGCAAACAATACGGTAAACCCAGCAGTTGCTCAGGGCCACACAACACAGCATTGCACCATAGCAAGCTCAGCTTTCAAATTTTAACAAATAAAATTCCAGCTTAGGAAAATAAAATAGCTTGTATTTAGCTCAAGCAGCCAGTCTCTCACAATATTTTTTTCCAATCTTCCTTCTTCTTATCTTCTGACTCATATATATTTTTACAATTCTGTGTTCTGTTTACCTTTTCTGTTGAATTATTCTTGAAGTTGCTTTATAAAACACAATGGTTCATTTCCAAGCATTCCGTACTTTTGAGAATGCCTCCATAATGCTGACAATTTCAAACCTAAAAGGCTTCCGATATTGAGTCAAATAGTGAATGGCATCAAAATCAGCAAGTGGAGGATCAGAAGGAAGGATTAGTGGTTTTTAGTTCATGGTAAGGTAGAGCAGTAGCATTAGATAGCATGATAATAAAGTATTTTATAATGTATGGAAGTAGAAAAGACTTGTTCTAGCCTCAAGACTAAACTCAAATGGCAGGCAAGCAAGAAGTAAATATCAAACCAGAATCAACTAAGTAAAAGATAGGGAAAGAAAAGAAATAATTAGATAATTTCAAATAACCTGTACTACCTTTGCCTTCCCATTTGTTAATTAAGACAAACCTCTCAGGTGGTATGGTCTTGTTTTTTTCGCCATACATCATCCATCTATTTTGCTCTGGTTTATGTCATCATAAGGACTAGCTCACCTTTTTTCCGGTATAAAGCAAATATTTCAAGCATCGGTGAAAAATACTGAGAGAAGATTCTCCAGAATCTGAGATTCACCTTTTTGAAAACAAGCAAATCACAGTATTTTCTTTAATACTTGAGTTTCAAGTTCTCAGGCACGTAATACAGTCTGTGATATCATGCAATATAATGTGATATTATTAGTGTGAATAGTCTTAACTGTGTTCCTGGGGACAATACAATGGACAGTTTAATTCACTCCAAGTAACACCTTTGTGCATCACAGGGATATAAGTAAGGCAGGGAATCATCCAGCAGTTATTCCAAATACAGTAGTCCTTGCTATTTATTTTCAAGCTGAAAGTGATCAGCCACATTTCTCACACTCAGGAATGGAGGGAGAAAAAAAAAACCACCACAGCAGCACTATATTTTTCCTCTCCATGGCTTTGTCTCCTGACAGACATTTCAGATTTCACATAGGCATTAATCACATGTGCAAAAAACATGTAAATGGTCCAGGCAAGAGTAGTAAGTTACTGCACCAAGTAGCGATTGGCTGAGAACAAATCACAAATCGACATTCCTCTGGTTCAAACAGTGGTAACAACTGCTACACTTTTTTTGAACGAATGTTTTCTTGAGGATTTTGACCCCTGTCTTAATGTGTATGTTAATATCCATGCCTGCTTTTCTTTGTCCAGTAGGTCTTTTTGTTGTTGTTTCTTTGGGTTTTTTTTGTTCAACAAACAGCTGGGATACAAGCAGGCAAGTTGACCCAAGTCATATTTTTCCGTTAAGTACCCTGTCAGTTTGTAGCCGTGCTTGAGGGGGTGGAGTGATTCTGCAGAGTATTTTGCATGACGAAAGGGGACACAGAGAAATGCAGTGGTGTTGTAAGGTGCTGATAGACCCAGAAACGTCTGTTTTCCGAACAGATGTCTGGTGCTTGGCAGTCATAGGATGCCTCCTATTCACACTGCAAAAAAGTAAGTCTTGTGTATTCGGTTCTTGATAAGGGAATTATAAACTCTCCTGAAATTACCACGCCTCTAGGTGCCTTAAAACCTGAACTAGAATGACTAATATCTTGTTGGGGAGGAAAAGAAAAAAAGTTTTGTTGACACTTTTGTAAGAATGCAGTCTTGACTCTCTATTGACAATTTTTAGAAGGTCACTGTGTTGGAAAAAATCTTCCTGGTGCACAAATGCACTTATTTTGTATGTCATGTCTGTTCAATTTCAGTAAGTTCTCTTTCTACTTTTGCCGTGTTTGATGTCCAAACAAATGTTGACAATCAAGAACAGTTACATCCTAGATGAGTCATAAATTACGTCAGCCGCTACTATTGGTGTCTGTATATGTTTTCTAAACTTGGGTCCAATCCTTCTTTCATGTTACTGCAAATAAACGGTATTCACGATCAGTTATTTAAGGAATCACATACAACATTTATATGTAACCTTATAAACATTTGGCTGATATTAATAAGATGAGGAGAAAATAAGTGTATTTGGTACTGTTTGTATTGCAACAAGAACAAAACCTGCTATACAAAGACTTGCAGCAACTCCTTTTGAGTGCATTCTGAGTCAGCTCAAAGCACTTGAGGCTCTGTAGTAATTCTTATTGAAATAACATAAGATCAAAGACTACTGGAGCAAAAATATTTACTGTTGTAAACAAATCCATCTGAAAATTTTCACTGGCTTGAAATCTATAATAGAAAAAGTTTTAAACTTGAAACTTTCAAGAAATATTTCTCTTTGTAGTTATACGTCTTCTAGATAAAGCTTCTGATTTGCTAATACAGTAAAAATGAAATTAGAATCATAGAATTGCCTAGGTTGGAAGGGACTGAAACAAAGTCAGTACCGAGCCCACACCTTTTGACACTCCTCACAGGACGAGGCTCGATCGGGACGGTTTTCTGAGATAAATAACTCAATAACAACTAGTTTGTTATTAAGCAGACATTCTTTAATACAGCGCTGGGCAGCACTGGGGTTCGCTCTGCCATGAGTGCTCCAACAGGTTAGCAAAGCACATCAGTTCATATACAGAAAAATCATACATATTAATCAGATTTCCTGGAAGGGCAGTCGTATGGTGCCGAGTTCCTAAAATTCATTTATGTAGTCCAAGCATGCACAGTAAAATTAAGGTTAGGGTCTTTTCACCCTCCGGTGGTTGTTCATGGTCTTCCTCAAGCTGTCCACAAGTTGAACTTTGGGCTTCCTTTTTCCATATATAGTCATTGAATTAGCTCATCAGTCCTTTGTCTCCGGAATGTTAAAAGGCGGGGGTCAGTTTAAATTAGTTCTTTGGCACTTCTCTGGTCACAATCATCCTGAGTTCCCATTATCAGTGACTTAGACAGTAAGCCTAACGAGCTAGTGCAAGGCCTGTTTAAACTTGTCAGGCAAGAGATTACATGTTTTATTTATTATTATTATACATATTTTATTTATTATTATTACATGTCTGTCATGGTTTGGCCTCATCCAGCAACAAAGAACCACGCGGCCGCTCACTCAACCCCCACAGCAGTGGGGGAAAATTGGAAGAAAAAGGCAAAACTCGTGGGTTGAGATAAAGGCAGGTTAACACAACAGCAAATTAAAGAGGAAAACAACAATAACACTGATGGAGGAATGTACAAACACGGTTACTTGTACCAGTGTTCACCGACTGGACCCCGGGAAACCCCAGCCCGCTCCCAAGCCTCGACTTCCTCCTCCTGCCCTGGCCAGCTCCCACCTATGGACGGGGCATGGCGTCACATGGTATAGAATACCTGTGTCCCGTGTCAGAAAATTAACCCTGTTCCTGCTGGAACCAGGACAATGTCATATTATCATCTTTACTAAAACTATGCAAGTGAAGCTAAGAAAAATGGAAGTAGAGCTTTTGTGTATCACAGTAAGGCCTTAATCAGGGATTGTCGAGGATTTAACCCTTTCAGGACCTTTAAGATCATAGAGTCCAACCATCAACCTAACACAGCCATAAACCACCACTAAACCATGTCCCTAAGCACATCATGTACATATCTTTTAAATACCTCCAGGGATGGCGATTCCACCACTTGCCTGGGCAGCCTGTTGCAATATTTGCTAACCATTTCGGTGAAGAAATTTTTCCTAATATCCAATCTAAACCTCCCCTGGCGTACCTTGAGGCCATTTCCTCTTGTCCTATCACTTGTTACTTGGGAGAAGAGACCGACCCCCACCTGGCTACAACCTCCTTTCAGGTAGTTGTAGAGAGCGGTGAGGTCTCCCCTCAGCTTCCTTTTCTCCAGGCTAAACAACCCCAGTTCCCTCAGCTGCTCCTCATAAGACTTGTGCTCTAGACCCATCACCAGCTTCATTGCCCTTCTCTGGACACACTCCAGCACCTCAATGTCTTTCTTGTAGTGAGGGGCCCAAAACTGGACACAGTATTCGAGGTGGGGCCTCACCAGTGCTGAGTACAGGTGGAAGATCACTTCCCTAGTCCTGCTGGCCGCACTATTCCTGATACAGGCCAGGATGCTGTTGGCCTTCTTGGCCACCTGGGCAAACTGCTGGCTCCTATTCAGCCGGCTGTCCACCAACACCCCCTAGGTCCTTTTAGATCTATAACTGAACTGTAGCTGCACCTGCCTGGCTTTGAAAAACATAATATTTCAAATGATCTTAGCCCCTAAACAGTCAGATTACCCAACCACAGTTAGTAAGACTTTTAAAATAAAGGCTATCACATTAGCATAATACTGTTTGGCACACATTGGCTTGTATATTGAATGATATGCTTTGTAAATTAACTTATCCTTTACATTAATTGTTACTAATTACTGCAGATCTATTTAATATTAAATGTGTTAATCTGTATATCAGTTGCACATTCAATTCAGAAAGTCAGCTGATAATGTAATTTGTAGTTTATATTATCACTAGAGTGAGACAATATGCAAAAAGCTGGGTATTTACATGAGGCTAGTTATCCTGTAAGTATGTGTGAGGGTAAAGGGGGGAATACTCTTTATTTTGCTTGAGTCAAATTTATTAGAATTGGGCTATTTGTTTCTGGTTTAGGTTTCTTTGAGATTGGCCTACCTCATAAAGAACTGTGAAATGTGTGAAAGTTTATACCATTTAATTTTAAGACCACAAATACATGTATTCAGTTTGGGCATACTGCTGTTTTTTCATAAAAAGAAACTTCTAGGATTTTTTTTTGGTTTTGGTATTTTATTCTTCTGAAAGTTACTTGATGAGTAATTAAAAGAATAACAAAACCAAAAAAAATTAAAACTTTAACAAGTTCACAAGTTCTATGAATTGTTCAACCAGCTTTACCATAAAAATGTGCAAAGTTGAAAAAACACGGTGAAAATGGTTATTTCACCTTCCTCTAGTTTTAACTTAGTTTAGGCATGGTATGAATCTTGGATGGATATATTTGTCAGTTCCTCAGATATCTACAGTTTTTCATACTTTAAAATGCATACTTAAGCAGTGCATAGTTAATGCTTCCTTTAGTTTAAAATGCATACTTAAGCTACCTGATTTTGTACGTTTAGTTAAACTATAAAGATCCTTCAACTATTAGCATACAGTAGCAGCATACAGAGTAGAGACAAATGTCCCTTAGCAGCCTCTCAAGATGAGAATCAGACCAACTACCTCAAGTGTATGTATACCAGTGCACACAGCCTGGGGAACAAACAGGAGGAACTGGAGTGCCATGCCCAGTCAGAAAGTTACGATATAGGAATAACTGAAGCGTGGTGGGGACCGTTCACATGACTGGAGGATTGTGATGGATGGCTATAGGCTGTTTCATAAAGACAGGCAGAGAAGAACAGGAGTTGTCGTCATGCTCTATGTTAAGGAGAATCTTGAATGTATAGAAGTCAACTGTGGTGATTGTGGAAGCCCTATCGAATGCCTCTGGGTCAAGACCAGAGGGGTTGTCTCCAAGGGGGATCTTACAGTAGGCATCTGCTACCAACTTCCAAATCAAGAGGAAAAGGCCAATGAAGTATTACGTGGGCCACTTAGGTCAACAGAACCAGATTCTTACAGGTGACTTGAACTACACAGACTTTTGTTGGAAGAACAATACAGCAGCTCACATGTCATCCATCAAGTTCCTGGAATGCGTAGAGAACTCCTTTCTCATATAAATATTGGATATGCCAACCAGGAATGAGACACTGCTGGACTTGCTACTCACAAACCAAGAAAACCTGCTTTGTAATATCTCCATTAGTGATAGCCTTGGCTGTAGTGATCACAATATTGTGGAGTTTGGGATCCTGCTTAGCATGCTGAAGGTCAGTACAAAGACAAAGGTTTTAGAAGATTAAACTTCAGCTCGCTCAGAGCTCAGCTGAGAGAGGTTCCATGGGAAGCTTCCATGGAGGATAAAGGAGCTAGCGAGTGCTGGGAGTTTTCCCAGAGCAGTCTTCTGGAAGCACAAAAATAATTCATCCCTTTTAAAGGTAAGGGAAGCAGGTAGAGCAAGAGACCCCCTTGGCTTAACTGTGAGCCTCTCAGTCTGTTCAAAACCAAGAGAGAAGTGTATCAGAGATGGAAAAGTGAATGAATACCCATTGAGAACTACACGGGCATTGCCAGGTCGTGCAGAGATGCAGTTAGAAAAGCAAAAGCTCATCTTAAATTGGAGCCGGCCAGAGATGTCAAAAACTACAGGAAAGGGTTCTTCAGGTACATAAACAACAAGCAGAAAGAGAAGGAAAACACTGACCCACCATTAAACAGGAGAGGTGAATTAGTCACTGACAACGCTGAAAAGGCAGAGGTTCTCAACACTTTCTTCACCTCTATCTGTTCCAGCACTGTTGGGCCCCAGGCCTTGGGAACAAAAATCCATGTTGATGCAAACACAGACCCACCACCAGCGAAGGAAGAGTTGGTATGTGAACTATTACAGGAGCTTGACCCCTACAAATCCATGGGCCCTGACAATATCTACCCGAGGATGTTAAGACAGCTGGCTGATGTGATTGTGAGGCCGCTATCCATAATCTTTGAGAAGTTGTGGAGATCAGGGGATGTCCCAGAAGACTGGAATAAGGCTGATGTCATCTGCAAGAAGGGCTTAAAGGAGGATCCAGAAAATTATAGGCCTATCAGTCTTACTTCAACCCCAGGGAAAGTTACGGAATGAATCCTTCTAGGGGCTATCACAAGTCAAATGAAGCGCGTGATTGGGAATAGTCAGCATGGATTCACCAAAGTCAAATTGTGCTTGATAATCTTGACTGCTCTCTACAACAAAGTAGCCTGCTCAGTTGATGAGGGGTGAGCGGTGGACATTGTCTACCTGCATTTTTCCAAGGCTTTCAACCCAGTTCCCCACAGCCTCCTCCTAGAGAAACTGATGCGTTACGGTCTAGGCAAGTGGTCTATGCAGTGGGTGGGGAACTGGCTGACAGGCCGCACCCAGAGGCTGGTGGTAAATAACTCCTTTTCAAACTGGCAACCTGTCACAAGTGAGGTCCCCCAGGGATTGATACTGAGCCCAATGCTGTTGAATATCTTCGTAAGTGGTTTGGATGATGGGATCAAGTGTACCCTGATGAAGTTTGAGTAAGGAAGTGGACACCTGGGAAGGGAGAGGCACGCTGCAGGAAGACCTGGACAGGCTGGAAGAGGGGGCTAACAAGGACCTTATGAAGTTCAACAAGGACAAGTATAAGGTCTTGCACCTGGGAAAACATAATCCAGGAGTGCAGCACAGGCTGGGATCTACCTGTCTGGGGAGCAGCTCTGTGGAAAGGGACCTTGGGGTCCTGGTGGACAACAAGCTCAATATGAGTGAACAGCATGCTGCTGCAGCAAAGAAAGCCAACAGGATGCTGGGTTGCGTCAACAAAGGCATCAACAGCAGTTATAAAGGAGTCATTATCCCACTCTACTCAGCACTTGTCAGGCCACACCTGGAATACTGTGTTTAATTTTGGTCCCAGCTATACAAAAAAGATGTGGACGGACTGGAGAGGGTCCAGAGGAGGGCCACCAAAGACAATCAAAGGACTGGGAAGCCTGCCATATGAGGAAAGGCTGAGAGAATTGGGTTTGTTCAGCCTTGGGAAAAGAAGGCTTAGAGGAGAACTTATCACCATGTTCCAGTATTTAAAGGGTGACTACAAAGAAGACAGACTCCTTTTTTACAAGGAATCACATGGAAAAGACAAAGGGTAATGGGTACAATTTACTCCAGGGGAGATTCTGATTGGACATGAGGAAAATTTTTCACAATGAGAACAACCAACTTTTGGAATAACTTCCCCAGGGAAGTCGTGGATTCCCCGTCATTGGACCCTTTTAAGATTCAGCTGGACAGGGTGCTGGGCCATCTTGGCTAGACTGTGCTTTTGCCAAGAACGGTTGGTCCAGATGATCCCTGAGGTCCCTTCCAACCTGGAATTCTGTGATTCTATGACACAGTATTCCTTATTTATGCATATTACATACTTTTCACTTTATTCAAATGTACCCTGTAGTGAAATTTGAGCACATTCAAAAAAACTGTTGGTCTAGAAACACATAAAACGGTGATAAAATGCATACACTTTGTAAAGAGCTTTTAAATGACCACAGATTATTGTATAACATTTATATTCAGCAGTCCCTTTCCCTCCGTCCTCTCTCCATCCCAAATGATTTGAGAGGAACAAACATTTGAAACTCAATTTCTAGAGACATCTAAACAGATAGTGCTTGTAACGCAACTGTAAATTATGGCATACAGTGTTCAAGAAATATTAAAATAACAGTTTGAATAATTACATTGTATGCCGTGCATTCTACTACCTAATTTTTCCACTCTCATCCAAAACCTCATAAAATAAGCTGTTAAACTTAACTGACACAGGCAACAAAATAACTGTGATAAATTTACATTTACAACACTGTTGCAAAGACAGTAAATCATGATGCCTAAGCCTAGGGACAACCAATAAACATCTATGAAAAATTTGCATTTAAAATTTTAAGGTGCAATCTTTATGGACTACTTAAAAAAAAAAAAAGTATTTCTAACATTTCAACTCTGTCTCAGCTCTGAAGCTATGATTTGCTATAATATTAGAAAACACTGTCCAGACACAATATTGGAAAAACAAAACAGGATGTTTTTGGTTTTGATTTATTTTTTTTTTATGTACAGGAAAATAATGCATCAGAGTTACTAAGTTAATATTTTTACAGTAAGGATTTGTTTCCCTTATAAAGCTTCTTTGAAATAGCTAGGAAATTTCACTGCATCTTGAAAGCTTTCAGTATTTGTTAGACTGGACTCAGAGGTAATATTTCTTAATTGTTGATGTCATGTGTGCTCAGTACTTCTGAATGTCAGTCCAGGATTTATTTTACACTAATGCATTTTTGCCCTCTAAGCTGTAAATATATATACACACACAGAAAAATTTTAGATGTAGTATGTCCTGTATATTGCAGGTATCATGTAAGTTATTTAGATATTTAAGATGTAGGAACCCTTTTTTCTCTATCTTTCATGTTTTTTCTCAAAATTTCAAGAAAACCTTAACCTGAAGCACAAGAAAAAAAAAAATATACAAAGCCATAGTTTACAAACAACTTTCTTGATAGTGCCTTTCTTCTAAATGAAGGCAGAAAAAAAGTTATGAGAATTAGTATATTCTTCAGTGGGATTTGTGTGCTTGCTGATATAAAATTATTCATGAGTAAGTCATTGGTTTGAGGGCCTGGCCAGATTTTAAAAAGAATATTTTCCTGCATAAAGGAAAACTACTATGAAAAGTTATAATTTATGTTCCACTGAAGGATTGAAACTATCTTCTCGGCTAACACAGTTTATAGAGAAATATTGTAAATTTCTTGGAAAAAGTGGGGGTTTTGGTAAAGCAAACACAAAACTTAGTATTGTATCAGTCAAAAACTGAGTCCCCTGAAATGGGTTATCTAATTTGCTGATTTACTTTTAAAAATTACTTCCTTATTGTGTAAAGCTATTTTATGGGTTAGACATAATTTTCAGTGTAACTGTATAAAAATAATATATTAAAAATAACGAGAAAGATCTTGTTTGGGCAATTTTGCTCAGAAGAAAAATCAATAAAGAAAAGTGAATTGTCAACAATGGCTGGCCGTTCATAAATATTTCTTTTATTTATTATTAAAAAACATCATGCTGATCACACACACCTATGATGTTGAAGTTCTGTTTGTTCAGCTAGAACACAGAATTGCTTTGGTCAGAAAAAGAACGCAGCAATTTTATAAAGTGGTGCTGGTTTTGTCTTCAAGGTTAATTCTAAATGAAGGTTTTATAGAGGTTTGCTTTAGCATTTTAAGTAAAATGTTCTTAGGACTTTGTTATGAATGGAAAATCAAATGTTTACTGTTTTTTAATAAACATCTTAAAAACATGAAATCTATGCCAGCCGGTTGATAGCTGTATTTTTCCTAGTATTTTCCTATAGATACAGCACCTGAATGAAATGTAGCATAGAGTAATTATTTATAAGCTTGTGCTGATCGTAGAAGTCTGACCAAATGTTGTATTGTTTTTCCTTAATACAGAAAACTGAGTATGTGCTTGCACATTGCTACTTTGAGGCACGCAGAATGTCAACCTTTTCAAATGTGGCAAGAGCTATGGAATTTAAGTTGTAAATGTGATATGAGGCAGAAAATCAGGTTTGTCCTACGGTTATAATTGTGGTGTAAGTGGGTATCAGGGCTCTGCCTGTTAATAAGCAGCAGCAGACATAACAAAACTGTATATCTGCACGCTTACTCCAAGGTTGGTTAACTTCTTGTAGGAGAAGCATCATCCTGGTGTAGGTAAAGCAAGGACAAACACATGCCGCTATAGTGCCTGCCACAGAAATGTGTGGCAGTAGTTCACAGGTTTGTTAAACCAAGTGTTGTCATCTTAGTCTTTTTTTAAATTTTTTTAAACCTTTGAAGTGCTTCTTATTCTGCCATTAGAATGTCAAGGTAATTGGCATGCCAATTATGCCAAATATTGGCATGAGACTGGAAGTAATTGCTAATATACCTAACTGAAGATAGAATCAAAATGCTTAAATAATGCTATAGGCGTCTGGATTCCTTTATCTCTGTATCTCTATCGCTAGAAACTTTTCTGTAGTGAATCTGCATTTTGGAAAAATGCATAGGCCATAGCCTGATCCCGCACACAGCCTTAAAATGTGATGTTTTTCAACTTTGCAGTCAATAGGTTACTACTAAAAGTTCTCAAAAGGTGATTAAGAAAAAGTAAGTTGATAAATGCAATTTAGCATTCCAAGTATATGAAAATTTCAGAGGTGTCAGCACCACTGAAAAACTCAGGGAGTACATAAATCAAAGTGGTGTATAAACCATTGTTTTAGTTGAACAACTGCACAGTGATTTAAATGAACCTGTCCTTGGCCAAAATCCAAACCAAGGCCAAAAGATTGCAGTTCATTTTTTGGCTTGGTCTGAAGTGGTTGGCTCCTACAGAAGGTTAAAATGTGCCTTGGCTGATATATCATGCTTTTTAAAGTAAACCACAGCAACAGGGTATTAAAAATCTAAATGTAGTGCTGTTCTGCTTGTGGCACTACTAATAACCAAGCAATCACAGACCTATGGCTGCCATGCATCAGGCTGCCACATAAAGCCTATTTCAGTTAAAGCACCTTTTTGGATTAAACTATGTTTAGGCTAAATCGGTAATATATTAGCTGTTATATCTGACTGAAGAAATATAACAGCAGCATACTTTCAATAATTACTGCTATTGCTAGAAACCTTGGTTTTTTCCTGTCTCTCTCTTCCTAGCAACTTTTATTTGATGAATTTTTGTTTTCAAAGTAGAGGGGCTATACATTATTGTTACATAGTTGTCTTTAATACAGCGGTTCAGGTACCTTTTTTGATTGTGTAAAGATTGTTCATTTTTTTATTTTATCTGGCAGTCATTGTCTTCCTGAGGCAAAGGTTGGAAATAATTTGAGAAGACACCCTTTCAACAGGGTCGTTGTGAATGAGTTCATATACATTATTGGTTCTCCAATATAAAAGTGTTGCCTGAGCCTAATAAAGGTAAAAAAGTTGACAGCATTAGATCCGTCTAAAGGTCCATTTAATTCTCTTGTTTCTGACAGTGGACAAAAGTGTATGTCAAGGGACATCTAAGAGTTTGCGGAGCAGAGACTTCCCGAGCCAGAGGTAGTTTTGGTTTATACAGTAGCCCTCAGTGGATTTCCCTCACGTTCACAGGCTTCAAGTTAGAGACCAGAGAGGTTAATGTTTTGTGTCCATCGTGTTTTGTGACAAGGTAGTCCACTATTCATCTCGTGAATTTTGCTTGTTCAGAATTTGCCACCTACTAACATCTTCGCCGACACCTTATTCCTCTATCTGAAGACATGATGAGCAATCAATCCTGGCTCATTCTCTGTGAGTCATTTGTAATATTACATGGGTATAGGAATTACTAGAGAGGGTTATAGGATAGCAAATTCTGATGCTCTTTCAGATCTTATCTTTAATCATTACACAGCTCTTGCATTAAGCTATTCTGAATACTCTTTTTATACTGCAGGGAATTCTATCCATGGATAACTGTCATCTTTTTCTAATAGAAATGTCTCTAATTGACTTGTTCTTTCCATACCATTACGCTGCTTTGTTATGTATGTATGGTAAAGGTACATTAAAAGAATAAACAATTAGTTATTCTTGTAAACCGATCCATAATTACTAGGCTGAAGGGGAAACATGTATGGCCAGCTATAAATTAGGATTAATTACATTGAAACTATTCACAAATTAGCTGTTATTTATGCAGAATTATAGTACTTCACCATGCCCTGTCTGTTTAAAAACAAAAACCAACACAAGAAACTATGCAGTCACAAAACCCTGGTGATGATTATGAAATTTTTATTTACCACCGATAAGTAAAATATACGTAGTCTACAGACATTTAGACAGAGGTCTTTGTAGACTGTAGTTACTAATTCTGAGGCATTACTAGGTAATTGTGCTGACCTAGAAGACACCAGATATTTCTATTAAAAAGAGAAAAGAGGACTAGAAAGGAGCAAAACACACTTGTCAATAATAGAACTGTAGTTACAGGATTTTTTCACCAAATAAATAGTCAGCAAGTAGTGTTAAAGGTCTGCGCATTTTCTCATAAACAATGTAGCTAATCCCCTAATCTATGGTGCTTGCATGTAAAAAGTTAAATTAGCTAGACTGTATTTCTTCCACTGGCATTCAAGAATAATATTCTATCTTGTCTCCAGAGCAGTAGGTGTGATGCATCTTCCCTCAGTGAGAGCGCACCTATTTTTTCAGCTTGGTTCTGAAAGCTTGTTGGCCTTGTTTCCTATCTAACATGGCAGAAGCTACTGATCATGGCTGCTGCTGCTGATTTTCTAGACTCACAAACTATGTATGTTATGTCTTGTTTGATATTTTTGTATAGAGCTAGCCAGATAATTGATCTTTTGGACTTGATGGGCTGAAGAAGACTAACAATGAAACACAAACCAGAAAAAAATATTTTGCAATAACATGAAATATTTATTTGAAGCACAACAGTTTGTGTTTAATTTTCAGGACCTTAGTTTGTTAAACCACCTTAAATATGAGTTATTTCTTAAAGTCAGTATGATTTGGAATGAAAACCAAACTTGTGAACAAAACCTGTAGGGTTTTATAATTATTGTATGTGTAAGTAGATATATAAAATAAATGTTTTGAGCAGAATTGACTTAATTTTGCAAAGCAGATTATTCTTAAAACTGCCCGTTTAGTTGATTTGCTATTTCATCAAAATTGTGCCACTTTCTGCTATTTTGAATGTTGTATCAGGGGTTTCTGTGGAGCCCAGATATTTAGTATTCAAACTTTCCTGTCTTGGCAGCTTTTAAAACTAGTGGCTGAGAGTCTCCTAGAGAGTGAGATGGGAATTTGATGTTGTGTTCTACACTACCCCCGCCTGAGTATGCGTGAACCTGTAGCCAGTCTGAAGTAAAGGGAGTTTCACCATTTGTGTTAATGGGGTCAGGAATTCATCATGTGCACTTAGCGCTGGGAGAAGTAAAAGTGAAGTCCTTGAGGACAAACCTCATAGCTATACCTGAAGCAGATGTCTAATTTTCTCCTTATTATGTTGTTCTCATGCTATTAACTGATCCACTCAAAGCAGCTGAAAAAACTTGGCCTCATGCCCTGAATTCTTGTCAGCAGACTTTCAAGCTTTTGTGTTTTATCTGGCAAACCTAAATCTTTATTGATTTTTTTATTTAATCACATTTCCCAGAGAAAGCATGGTGAATAAGCCACTAGACTAGGGCTTAAGAAATTTCAGCTTAAGCCTTTTTTCACCAGTTTTTCTCTAAGTCATTTAGGTTTTAGTACCTCAGTTACTCAAATGGAATAGATAACACTTCACAGTTTTACAGGATGCTTGTAAGAGTAATTTCATTAAAGATTTAAAAACTGATACTGCACTAAAAAAACATCTGACTATGATTTCCTACCATGCAAAACTGGTGGGAAAAGAACATTTTTTGCCATGCTGATTTCGAAGTCCCTTGTTAACTTATCTGAAATAAAACTTATGAAAACAGAGACAGTGCATAGTCTACTTGACATAATTCTTGCCTATCCTGCAAAGCAAATTTGATATTTTTGTGGTGTTTGGGCAAAATCCTTGAAAATGGCAAGATTCAAGCCCTGATGAATACCGTGGCTTTGTAAACAGGAAATTAAAACAACATGTATGGTCAAGAATATCTTTCATATGAGATAAGATCTCATTAGCTAGTAGACTCTTTTTCTACCATATGTTGATGTTGCGTTATTTTCCCAGTCTTTTGTGGGTTTTTTGGGAGTCCTTTTAACAGTGGAATGAGGCAATATAAAGTGTTTTTCTATCTGTTTAAATCTGTTATTTGTGCTCAGAGTTTTGCGGTAATTCTTGTGTTCCTGACTTATCTCATTCTTCAGACAAAACAAGTGATTTAAAAACAAAACAGAAACCAAAAAAACCACCAAACCAAAACACAAAACCAAAACTAAACATGTAAATTATGTGCATTTAGACTTCCTGTTCTTTCCTGAGGTGACTGTGCGAATTGCATTGTACTCCAGTGTAAAGCCAGAGGGCCATGTTCAATAGAGTTTTAACTCTAAACAAGAGCTCATAACATGTGTAATTACCCATTATATCATAATTTATGAACCTGCTGGAATTCATAGTCATCTTAAGGTATACTATTTTCTTCATTTTTAATTAAGCCACTATTTATCCTCAGTCTCTGCTTTTTAAAAAAAAATTAATTTTTTTAATTCTAACTGTAATAGCTACCAGACATGTCAGACACAAAAGAAAGAAAGAAAATATGGAAAAAAAAAGTACATATGCTGTCTCTAGCAAGAGGGGTATTAAAACCTAAAATACTCCTATTATAATTGCAATCATTAAGCCATAACAAATTTATGAACATTATGCAATCAACTTGGAACTAAAATAAAATATAAAAGAAATGTAAAGTAACAGCAACAAATAGCAAGCAAAAAATTGTTTCTATTAACAGCAATAAATAGGTTTTTAGCGTATACGTAGAGATCAAAGTTTTCCAATAACAAAGTAGATGTTAATATAATATTTTACTGTAATTGAAATACCTGTTGTTTCTCAATAAGAATCACTCAAAACTCAGGAAAAAAAATAGTAAAAAAGGTTGTCACATCTTTATTACTTTTAAATTTTTGCTTCTTGAAGCAATTAATCAATTATCCTTTAGTGAGAGTAAATCCATGGCTTAAAAGCTAAGAAGAAATTCTGTATTTAACAGGTTTGTTCCATCAAGAATTTAGTCTTCAATTTTTTTTTTGTGTAGGGAAGTACAGGTTTATAATTTACATTCTATTAATGTTACCTCATATTCCAATTGCATTTGTTTTCATTTGTTTGTTATTCAAACAAATGAGGTTACTCTACTTGAAAGATTTGTGTCCTTACTGATTATTGGATTAGGGGAGTAGTACATTAAAGATGAATGTTGGAAGAAGGAAAAGTGATTTGTACTGTATGGCTTGGTTAAGTAAATTTTAGAAAAGTTTCAAACAAGATAAATAATACATTACAATTACCTTAAAATAGCATAAATATGAAGTCTGCAAAAAGCGCCCAAGGCGAGCTATTACAGGGTGGTCACCAGCAGGGCCATGCTGTTCTCTGCAGAAAGTGCATAATGGAGCTTTGCCTCTGTTGCCACGGGTGGATTTTGTTTTGCCTGACGCCTACTCTCTCCCTGTAGGTGTTTCTGTGCCCGGTCCATCTATCTGGAGATTTTCTCAGCAGATACTACAAAATTTCTCTTGAGTCTTGTATGGCCACAATGAACATAAATGGGAACTGTTTAGGTATGGAAGGGCAGAAGAGTCTGCAGGCTCTGTTTTCAGCTTCGAAAGAGAAATATAAAGAAACTGAGAATATGATGAAAAAAGTAGAGGGAAAATCACTTGTTTTGGAGGGGAAACACAAACAGGAAAAAAAGCAAAACAGGAGATGTTGGTGCCTGACTCTTATGGTGAAGTATGGACCTAAAAAGTCTTCAGTTCTCAGCATGTTTTCCCTGCAGGGACAGAGGGACAAGGCTAGATCTGCCTGAGTTAGCTCTCAAGAAGGGGCCTGGGAAGTGCTGCAGGCACCTGTCACACAGGAATTGTTACCTCAGTTACTTACTATCGCTTCTCTACCACTTCAGGAGCCGACTGAACCCTGAGACTACACAGTGTGACTCGAAGCTGCCTGACTCACCAGCTAGGGAAAATACAAGTTAGGGCATGTTGCACTGTGCAGTGCTTTGCACATGGCATATGAAATACATCATGGGCTGATGTACAGCTTTTCTCATCTGGAGCCAATAAGGAGTGGAATGTACTTAAATGCTATGATAGACAGCTGGCAAGGCATTAATGTTATTAAAAATACAGTCTGAAGATATGCCTTTATAATGGTTTTATATTGCTGTTGTTTATAAAAATCAAATTATTTCTGTGGACAAACAAATCAATTAAGCATTTTTAATACAATGAATTTGAAGAAAACCAAAACCAATGATCAAGCAGACAAAAAAATGACACAGGTGTGGAGAATAAGGAAACATGATATGAACATGAAGGGTAAATGTTCCCCATAGACGTAATATTAGTTCGTGTCTTGCATTCTGTTTATTAATATGATGTGAGGCTGTTTGATAGTGATATGATTCTTACTTAAGACTAAGCTACGGATTTGAATGGCAAAGATAGAGAACATTTTTCCCCCTCATAGTTGCATTTGACTTTCTCTCCACAAATTGTTTGCAGTATTTTGCCCTAAGCAAGGGGTAAAGGAAAAATACACAATATTCTTCTGGAAAAACAGAATGTAACAATACATTGTTGGCTAAGACATACATGCAGAGGCTTCAAATATCAAGTCAGAAATTTATTTTGGACTACCTGAACACACGATACACAATAACAGAAACTGCTTTCTTCCCGTCTTGCCTCTCAGCCCTTCCTCAGCTAAATGCTAGGCATTTTGATCATCACATAACAATAGTTTGTATTGGCATAAGCTGCATTTGAAGTGCATTGGTTATTTTGTTTAATTTGTGTTAAACTGAGTATTAACAGTGAAATTAATTTTCTTGCTAAAGAATAGCCCAGTTTTTGATTTCTGACTTTCTCTTGACTAGTATGTTACG
Source organism: Burhinus oedicnemus (assembly GCA_008921705.1). Lineage (NCBI taxonomy): Eukaryota > Metazoa > Chordata > Aves > Charadriiformes > Burhinidae > Burhinus > Burhinus oedicnemus. The sequence continues at coordinate 2,540,106 of VFFE01008954.1, read as the reverse complement.
ATAACTATCAGATGCCAAGAAAAGTGACTGGGGCTAAGACTTCAAGTGGTATCACATGGCCAGCCTTGCTCCAGAATAACAAGGCACAGTATCAGTTCATGCTTTCACCATTTTTTTTCCTTATTGCTTTTTGCTGGGCAAAATGGAATGCAATGGCCAAAAGTCCATGTAAGCAGCTTCCAAAGGCAAGAGCCTTCACCAGCAAAACCTTCCTATTTCAAGTGAGAGCTATTTTAATCTGTGGAGACTTATCTGTATTAAACTGATTTCTACAACAATATTGAAGTGCTCTGTAACATTCTGTGACATTGTGATGTATTCATTAAATAGAATTCTTTAATTAAACAAATTAAAATACATATATGTGCCTACGTTTTTAAGAATGCTTGAATTGTTCAATGTTAATTCAGGTGTTTTAAACAATCCCGGTAAGAAGCTGTCTCAACTGCAGTTTTATCAATTTCAGTGTAAAACCTCACTGCACACCCTATCACAGATTGTGTGGAAGTTATTTCATGTGACATATGGGAGGTCATTTGTGCAGATTCATAAGTTTTGTCATGCTTCATGTTTTTAAACAAACAGCACTTTTATAAATTTACCAAGTAAACAAATTCATCTGCATATAATGTACTGCTTGTTTCTAGAAATATTTATAAGCATAAAATTATTGTTCTGACTTCCTCAAATGTAATTTTTGTTGTAAGTTCATTTACTATTACTGCTTTTGAGAATACTCATTTGCTAATTGACTTCCTATAGTAAAACAATTATCGGCATGTAGATTTAGCAAATAAAATTAGATGAGAGACTTTTGCAAAAAAGTGTAAGGAATGTTTTTATAAGGGAGCACAACTGTTTGCTTGTGAAGTTAAAATTCTGAGAATGAGTTTATAGGCAATTCATGGTTCATGAGGAATATGGCTATATAGTGCAGACAAGTGGATGCAGTCTTAAAAATGTTACAAATCAATGTTTTCTTTAGAAAAATACTTCAGATATTATCCTTTCTCTAATCCATTATTTGAGATTCTGTTGCTAATTGACAAAAATCTCATTTTACTTACTAATCTTAGTGGCTAACGAAGTTTGTTTCAACGCCTGTACATTTCATGAAATACATAACGAATATCAACATTCATAGATGTGCATTCCCTATATGATATTTATGAACACGTAACTGTTTATTAGGAGCATAAAAGTGTCATATAGGTTGCATTGTACAGAAACGTTTTAATATTATAGTTTTACTTGTCACATATGGTCTTAACATGTTTTCCATTTATGATTTTAAACAATTGCTTAAATATTAGAAGGAGCTGTGTGGTAAAACTTCAGAGCATTCAGACCTGGTGCTTTGTTTGGGCTCTGTTTTTGAGCTCAAGCATTACTACTGCTTCTTCCATTTAGAAATTTCATTTTTACCAAAGCTAAATGGAAGCTGTAGTTGGATCTATAAGGGTAAATTACTTTGCTTTTGCAAAAGTTATCAGCTGTTAGTAGCAATTAGCTTACAGAGTTGTTTTTTTTTAAATGCCTAACTAGCAAGGTGATATGTTGTGTGTTAACAGAAGGGAAATTTTTAACGAATGTAGGTCATCTTTGAACAAAATTAGCATTCAACAAAATATGCCTGTTACAATGTCAGCTTTAGAAAGCCAAGTCTAGAGACTTTTAAAACATGGTAAGATGCTGCCCTCTTCTGCTTATTCTAAACTCAATTTTTCTCTACAGTGTCCTCAGTGCCTCTGAGCAATCTTTATTCTGTGATAGACACTATGTTAAGTCTTCTGTTAAAAAAAATATTTAAAAAAAAATCTTGCAAGTACACTTGAAAAGAAGTTAAGCATATACTTAATATTGACACCGTATGTAGGAAAAGTGCATAGGTATTTTAGCCGAAGTATCTGATATAATTGATGCTTTCTTTTCATTAGGTTAAATAGAGTAAAAATCCTGTTTCTCAACTCTCGTACAAATGTACTATGGAGGAATTAAAGGATACAGCTGGACTTTAACCTGTATAAGGAAACTCATCTGTTTGTTTGATAATGAATTTATCCATTATCCATTGTGTCCTCTTGACAAACCTATCCACTGCAAAGCAGTACAGATCTACAAAATACTGGCAAAGAATTGAGCAGTGTTATTTTATTATATGTTGTAGCTTCTCTGGGTATAGACATACTGCTTTAATTCACAGCATTGGTAGTGAGTTCTAAGGATCTAGGCTTAAAATTTTTTTTCATTTAGAGAGAAAGCGCAAGCTATTTTCATTTTCAGAGGAGAAATAATAACTTTACGGCTTATAACTGCCCTTTAGCAAAAGGATATCCTTAATAGAAATGTGCTTGTGCACTTAGTCCAACCCTTCTGTAGACGATATATCAGATGCTGAAAATTATGGGAATGAAGGCAAGAGAAGTGATGAAATAAATTCATTTTTTTTTTGTCTCTGAATTACAAATATGGAAATTTGAATTTCCTAGCAGTTCTCCAGTTCAAATATAGTTCTAATAAGGATTTCTGTTGACTATGATGTAATGGACAGAGAAATACAGTGCATCATGAAAATGCATTTTGATACATTTCAGTTACTAGAAACACCTTTTATTAGAAGAAAACCTTTTCAGAACAAACCTCAAAATAAAATTCTGACATTGGGCAAGACGATTTCTCTACCTACCTTCAGCAGTGCTTCACATGGCAACAATTAGAATGCTTTCCCAGGAGACAGAGAGTCTGATTTTATTATATTTTTGCTATTGCTTATCAGGTTGCATTGTTTTCATCTTAACCATACATCTAACTAAACTTAGGAGAAAGCAGTTAGTGCAGAAAATAATCAAACAACTTGTTTAAATCCATCTTTAAACCTAACACTGTGTTTTCTTCTGCAGTACTTTCAACAAAGCAGTTATGATTCACGATCCAGTCAGTGTGCCTTTTTGTAAACATAGTCTTTCCACATATTCTGTGACATTTCTGTAATGAATCATCAGGCATGAAAAATGTACATTGTCATAGGCTAGCACTGGGAGAAGTCACTGAAGTAATAGGTGACTATTGTGATTGCCATAAAATAGAGCTGGTTAAAGATGACTCTGTGATTCAGTATAGATGCTGACAAGTAGGTATATTATCATATGTCATTTCCAGAATGTTGATTCATTAACCTGTTGAAATCCATAGGAAGTGTAATACTTCTGGCTTGATTGAAATTTAGTTACAAAAACATTTGTTCAGTGTCTATTAGTGTAATAGCAGTGCTTCTCTGACTAGTACTATACTAAGTGTATCTGTCCCAGTTTTCAACATCACTTAAAAGCTGATACAACCTCAATTTTAAATCAAGTACTCCCTTCCAGACTAAAAAAAAAATCCTTTTGGCACCTGTAGCTGCCAGCACTGAATTACGAGCAAGTATGAGAGAAGTGGTAAAGGACAGGTACTTAACAATGATGAAATTCTTCTTTTGTGAAAGAATGAAAATTCTTCACAACTTGTTTGCACGGTACTGAAATGTTGTCTTTTCATATCTATGACGTAATGAGCAATTACCTTGAAAACGACTGATTTTTGGGTGGTATGTTTGGTATTCCAATAAATGTTTTTTAAATGGTCAGTTTACTATCAGCTTAGTTGGACTTAAGTGTAATTTTGTGTTATGCCATTAATGAAAAATGGATGTTGTTGCTGTTGTTATCTCAACAAAAGAGGAAATACTTTTCACTTAATTCTGTGGCTTCATCCTTTTAAATCACAGACCAAGGCAGAGATTGATAGAGGTGATGACAAGCTGGAAGGAAAAAGTAGTGCTATTAACAGATAAGTGTTGTATTTCCTAATTGTTACTGAATTACTCACAATATAGTAGATTTTTCACAGTCTATATATATATATATATACACACACATATATATATATATAAAAGTAACATTCTTTTAAAATGGTTCTTCTTAGGAGTTGAATGAGCAGTGATTTATTGCACTCTGGTTATATACTGTCCTTATGAATCAAGAGTAGTGGTGTCAATATGTACCTGCTCAGACAATGAGGAGGAGACAAAGTATTGAGTCAGAGCAGAAACAGGTATCAAGGAACAAGTGGTGTGAAACATTCTCTGGTTTCTACTTACGTAGGTAGGAAGGTGGGAAAAAAAACGAGGTCTTTTCAGAGTATTCCAGTGCCTGCTGACAACTTTGGCAGAGCACTGGAACAGGCTGCCCAGAGAGGTGGTGGAGTCTCTGACTCTGGAGACATTCAAAACCTGCCTGGACACCATCCTGTGCAACCTGCTCTAGGTGACCCTGCTCTGGCAGGGGGGTTGGACTAGATGATCTCCAGAGGTCCCTTCCAACCCTAGTGATTCTGTGATTCTGTGACCTGCTTTGCAGGGTAATTTGATGCTGTTTATAATTTGCTGCTTTTAACAGTTCTCCAGATGCTGTTATCTAATAAAGTCAGTATGAATAGTGCAAATACCATAGTAGAAGAGTATTCATTCATAGAACTGTACCTCTTGTTATCTGGGAGTGCTGGTTCTTTTTGTCCAAATTTATTGTACTACATATTAATCTATTATAATTTAATGTATTAAAAAGGGAGATAATTGTTAAAGCTAGTGTAATATTAAAACAAAAGTACAAAATAAAAAAAATGTCTTCTTGTTTTGGTGGTCAGTTGCTAATCCTATGATAGTGGTTACAAGCAATCCCTTAGTGATCTTAAATAGTTTGACGGAGGGCAAATAGGTGGTTTGAATACTGCAGCACATTTCTTTCCTGTCATAGGTTATTTGCAGGACAGTGCCCAGCAGAGACACTTCTTACTGCCCATTCCATTGAGCATTCTCACGCCAAAGTAACTGATAGTCTTTCTACATGTAAGCTGTACCAATGCAAAATAAGACGTCGTTGCTAAAATTTAGAGGATGTTGGAAATCGTATTCAAGGTTGGAGGCACTATTCAAGTCTGTTGCAGAAATTTCAAAAATATTCTGTGGGGTTTTTTTTTCCTATAGCCAAAGAAAAAGTTCCTTACTGAAACATCAGCTCATATGTGGTTTTGCATGCATAATAAAGCAGTTCATTATCCCTTCCTCTTTTAGCCGTGATCTCAGGACTCTTATTCATGACCCATGTGATGTTACTAAGATGTATTCCAGTAATATTGATGCCATGTTTGTGTTTGGAATGTAGGAAATATAGCCTGTGTTCTAGTAATGATGGGTTGAAATGGAAAGGTGTCTTGGGATACTAGAAATCCATCAAGAGATGGAAATACTTCTTTGATGCTGTTGGATTCCTGTAATGCAAGAGAGCTAATAAGAGCAGAGCATGTGCAATGATGACTAAACTTGGTGATGATGTTTCTTGTGGGTATATGCTATTGACAATACAGATGCATAGTAAACATATATGCAGATATATAATATATTTACCTTTTGTTATTTAAGTAACTTGCTGAAGTAGGACACAGGATGTAAATTTAGAAACTAGGAAGCTGAGATATAAACTAGCTAAATTAGCAGTATGATAAATTTAAATAATGCTGCTTTCATCATAGCTATAGTAGAATAGTAGCAAGAAGAAAAAATATGAAATTTGAAAATATACAAGGCTGTATTTTATTTGTCTATAAAAAGCTTATGAAATTTCAGAAATGTAATAAACTCTGCACTGTTGAAGTTGTGTCTACAGATGCTTCAGATCCTGAAATCTAGTTCTAGACCAACAAACCTTTGTTAAACTTCCAACTTAATTGCTTATCAGCAGTATTATAGGACTTTCTGAGTTTCAGTGTTGATAGTGGACCAGTTTATGCACTGCTGCTCATAGTCCAGTGGTATTCTGGAGATATGAATTTGTGGAATTGCTGCTTTTACTGAGATTTTACTGTTTGCTCAGAAGTTCTTAGGGAAAAGTATTAAAAAAAAAAAAAAAAATTACTGAGAACTTGAATGTATGTTACTCTTGGGAAAAATACCGTTCCATATAGCTATTACTAGCTTCCCACTCAATGAGGAAAGTTCCACAGCCATTAGGGGCTGACTGAATAGATACAGATGAGGACAAATCCCTTCACTATTTATTATGAAGCAGAAAATACCATAATTGACAAGTATATTAGGGTAAATAATTGTGATCAGGTTTTGCATATGGAGCTGCCAAAAAGGTGGCTACAGAGGAATGTAATGGGATTGATAGAACAATACTTGTTTATTAGCATGGAAATCTAACTCTGACTTCCATAAATCTGTAAGTTAAAAAATTGAAAGATGTCCTAATATAAAAGGGATGAAATACCAAGTAGGTTGCTTATAGGTTTAGGTATGTACTCAACAATTGCTCAGTGGGAAATTACTGAATTGAAACATGAAGGTGAAGGAGATGCAGCATAGAGCTATAGAATTCAGTGTGAATCATGGAGTCAATGAACTCAACAATAAATATTTATATTGGTAACTCTAGAATACCAGAAATTTAGTTACGTCCAGAGCAGGTAAAAGGCCTTCCATCATAGAAGTAACAAATAGGCAGATGTTTCTTAGCTTGTTGCTGGGTCTTAATCCCTTTTAATTCTTTTCTCTGCTCCCCAGTAAGGGAGCACAGGGAATACTAAACTCAGTCTGAACTTTGTCCTCTGTGTATAATGACAAAAATCTCAGATCTTATTTCTTGCAGGAGTTAGTCTTGATTATCTATTAGTGGCATTTCACTTAGAACAAATTTTTTATAAATTCTCTTCAGCCCTGATACACCTATTCTGCATTCAGATCAGTTATCAGAAATTATTCTGTCTTAACATGATGTAAATCTTTTAATTTATTTTACAACACAGCAATAATGATGAAGTGATAAAAACTCAGATTTTCTGTGTCTGCAGAGGCAACTTGGGCAGGCAGAAGAGGTTTTACCTTTCACATGCCGTGACACACAGTGACTTTGTACACCCCGAGCTTTCAGCTGAGCCCTTCCCTTTTCAGGTGGCAGCCAGGGAACCCAAGGATTGCCACTGCTGGGAAACTTTCTTGTCCTCGCTGCGTGAGCAGCATTTAATAACACTGCTACCTTGATTAAAGCCAAGTGCCAGCTTGGGTTTTGAAGTGATAGACATTAGATAAACAGGCTATAAATTTAGAGTGTATTTCCATAAATAGCTCCAAACATGTCTAAGCTGTTTACATTTGTGGTTTTGACCACAATTTCATGACCACAATTTCATGGCCACAATTTCATTTCTGTATGCAGTTTGGAAAATGCCTGTGTATGGGATTTAGTCTGCAGCTCAGCCAGCCCACTGGGGAATATGGAACGGTTGGATCCAATGGGGTGTCAACCTCTGCAAGGCTACCTTTTGGTACAGCTCTCATTTAAAAAGAAGGCAGCTCTACTGCAGAAGCCAGCTCAGTATTTGTTCAAGGTTTTGCACAACACTGTGATAAGATATTAGGTCTAGTCAGTGAGGATTGTGGATAACGCATGTTATAAATACTCTTAAGATCTGTCTCTCTTAGTTGATCAGGTAATTATGAGGAAATATTACATTATATGAAGATATTCAGATATTGCAGTAAGGACAACTATATAAATACTTATATAAACAAAATCTACAAGTTTGTGAAGGCAACGGCCCAAATTTGGAAAAGCACGCGAACAGTATCACAACAAGCATAAAAGTAATCACAGTATTGGTCAGTGAAGTTATTAAAATGTTTAACTTAAGCATACCTGTGATTTGCTATTTCTTAATCTCTAAAACCTCACACTTATGAGGACTATCCAGTGAAGAAATGTACTTTGGTAACACTAGCGTTTCTTTTTCCCAGACACCTCAGGAAAATCACCGTCTTGGTGGAATAGATTGTAGAAGACCATTAAAAGTAATCTAAGGAGTGGATGCTAAAACTACTCAGCTATGAGTTCAGTGAATTAAACTGGTTGATAGTGTTGCAGTAGCACTTAGAATGATGACTGAAAACAAGAGATTGTTCTGGTGTTAAGACTGATAGAGAACATCCCAACCACCTGTTTAGTTGTCGATGAGGCTCATAGCAGTGACTTTCTGGATTCTGGAACTGAGTTCAGGAATGAAATGTTTAATCAAAGTAAATCACCAGTATTTTGAATGATTATGCTGTCTTCAAGTGTCTATTGAGACATTGCTGTCTTTTCCAAGACCTCTAATGGAAGTAAATAAAATGTATCAGTACAGTTTATGCCTGTGGCTACATCATACTATGAATACTCAAGGGATGTTTCAACACATAATCACAGAAAACATGCAGCATTTGCCAAGGCAGTGCTAACAGTCTGCCAGAGAATGTGCACCCCCCAAATATATTGGTGAGAGTAAGAGAGTCTAATATTTCTGAGTAATGAAAAACACAATAGTTTAAATAACCATATTGACGTTTAATAGCTCTGGGACTTTACCACATATAGTGTATTTTTTTATTGTTATTTTTGGTTATTTTTGCTAAGGTCAAATACATCACTATATTTACCATGCAAAGCAGAACAACTGCTTGCATTGGTAAAACTTAAAAGAAACTAAAATACTTGCAAATAAGAAAACATTGTTTATTTTATTCTAAGTAAATATAAAGGGTTAACTCAATATCAGCAGTATATTTCCTTGAACAACTTAGTGTAGAAAAGACTGTTGCATATAGATGAACATACGAACATGGAAATTATGCTTTAGAAGTAGAGCAAATGCATGTATTTTCCTTTCATTTGAAGATTCAGGCAAATGACTGGTAATTTAATCTTAATTTTAGACCTGTTAGTGTGCAATACATAATTTCTTACTAAAATCATGAGTCACAATGACACCAACCTTTCTAGACTCTCCCTTCCCCCAAGAGTGCTTCTCTGTACTCTCTGTTGGTGAAAATGTAACAAGCAGGTTTAATTCAGTACACAACAAATGTTAACCTATAGAAGAGCTACATACATCAGAGAAGTTTTGCAATGAATATTCCAACTTTGTCCCTTCAAATAAAAGCATTTAGATGAACACTTTTCTGAAAAGTTTATTACCTCCATGTATTAACATTAGCTCCGTATATTAACATTCCTATTTCAAATAAATCCAAATTATACCTTTAAAATTTTGAAATGGGCTTTGAAGTCCACACGCAGAACTTTGAAAATTTTGCTTGAAGTCTATTGTAAAAGGTTTGCCATTTAAAAGCCTGGTATTGGTACAGACAAGTTAAAGATGTTTTGAACTATAGGTTTAAGAAGAGATGTAAAATAGGTTTACAAGCAAAAGAAAGTTGTCATGGTTTCCTCAAACCAGGACAGGAAGGTTAGTATCAAACTACTATGTTTTAAGATTAAAAAAAAAAAAAAAAAAAAAAGAAAAAAAACCAACACCACCCAAACAAGCCAACCAAAAAACTCAAAACCAAAGAAAAGCGTTAATTTAAGGACATCAAGCCAGAAATGAAGCAAAATACAAAGATCAGCAAATAAATGAAAAGCAAACCTCTTGAATCTCTTAGCAACATAAACAATTAAGCTATCCAAAAGTACTGCCAAATTTAGCAAGTTTTCAAACATACAAAAATCCCAACATATTCCAATTAGAATATAGTTGTACTATCATAGTTTTGTCAGCCTGTTCCCTGTATAGTTTCCTAAAGGAAGAATAAATCTTAATCATCAGGATTTTGATAGTGTTTTACCACAAACAGTATGTTGTATTTAAACCAATTTTACCCCCAAGATTCTTTGAAATTTCAAACTGGCTCTGGGGAATGCATTGTTTTGTGATATGCCTCATTGAGATGTGTCAGGTTCATTATCTTATGATGAATCATGTTACTGAAATGACATGATAAATATTTTCAATATAAATACATTTTACATTTTGAAGGTGGGGGAGTGAGTTTGGTTTGTGCTCTGTAAATATATTTTAAAGTGAGTTAAAAGTTGTCAAAGAAAACAAAAAGCTTCAAAATTTGTGATGTAATAGAAAGTTAATGCTGCTTCCCTTAGCTTTTAAAATGACACAGACATTACTGTTACCATTTTTCAGGCATTTTCAGTTGCATAAAATTGTGAAGTGACAATTTCATTTTAGTATTTAATACATTGTAATAAAATTCTCACAAAGCATATAATTACAGAATAGCCCCAAACATAAACTACAAATTTTCATTTTGAATGGTAACTGAAGGCACTTGACAATTCTGAAAGTCAGAATCGGAAAGAAATGCCAACAACAAAAGCTATGCTGGGCCTAAGAAATTCTTGATGTGATATAGGGTCAAATTGCCAAACCTCTTTAACAAATTACCTTTTTTTGCAAAAGTGAACTTAAATAGAATAAATAACTCAGGGTAAAGGGAGGTAGCAGATAGGAAAGCTGGGTGATGTAAAATTATAAAGAGTAGATCTCTGAGACACATTCAGTTCCAGGAAGTCTGGGTGGAGTAAGAAGTCTCACTTCCGTTGTGTTGCTCTTTTTTATTTTGTTTATGTCCTGACTTTTAATCTTATCCATTTAAATGTAGGATTATCTTTGAAAATTTCTTCAGATTCAAATAGAAATTTTGATAGAACTTGGAAGATGAACAACATGTAAAGTGAGCAAATTGGCATGAATATATGTTCATGTATCTGCTGTTCAGCATTTTATGCATAATTAGTAGCAATGCTTGACCATTATGGTTTATCTATAAACAGTGGGGAAAAAATCAAGGAATTTATTGAATAACAACATGCAGTTATAAAAATCTCTTTAAATAGCGAAGTAAGCATCATTTATTTGACAAACTGACTACTAAAAAGTGATCCCCCGCCCCAAATAACTATGTTTGGTGCTGTTCCAAGGATCTGTGAAAAATCGGGCAGAAAGGGCAGATTTAGCTCTTTAGGCGGGGAGGGACAATGCAAGGGTAGTGGAACAGTGGAGTAGCTGAACCCTTTCTGTGATTACGGGTGTGCAACTTGCTCTGAAACCTGGGAAAGAAGACAGTACAATGTCACTAAGGCTCTCTTTTCCTCTGTCTTGTCCTCCGTCAGGTGTGTCTATGACGTCTTTAAAATAAAAAGAAAGTAGCAACTCTCAGTAGCACCTATGCCCTTTGCTTCCCCACTATTTAACCAGACAGTGAGTTTCTTGAACAGTAAAGTGTCTTAAATAGTTTTTATTTACTTTGTTGACATAGGTGTAATTTAAGGCTGGAACAACTTAAGTTTGCACATATTTTAGTAATAATATATTAAATAAAGTAGTAGTGGTATGATGTGGTACAGAATGACTGCAGTAATGTGTGCAGTTGTACATTGGCTTTTTTCCAGCATTTTGTTCTGATGAATGAGCTTTTTCCTGTTCTTGGAAGCTGTGTCACTAAAACGGTACGTTCAAAGCTTGGCTTGGATGATTTTTCTTCCTTTGCATTCTTCAATAAATACTGCTAAAAAGGCTTAAGAACAAAGGGAGGGTTGCAGGAAATTATCCAGGCCACCTCCTTTGCTTTTCTTTCCTCTTGTTGGAGGGTGAAAGAATACAAAGCATTATTATGTTATCTCTCTGTTCATTATGAACATATGAATAGTGCAATTTCCTTATTCATACATCTTTACAAATTACTAGCTTGACTTCCTGTCATTTAAAACTACAAGTGTGTTTAACAAAGAAAATAATAGAAACACAACAATTATTGCAGGCATTAGGGTAATATGAAAAACTCATTGGCTTAATTAAAAGCTGATTTCTTTACAAGTAAAGGCTTAGGTTGCATCAACTGGAAAGTACAAGGAGAAAGTACCCAGCAACTTCACAACGTCAATTATAATTTTAGAAAGGTGAGAAAGCTGTTATTATTTTTAGTTTAGCCTTACATTTATGATGTTTTTGCTTTAGTTTATTTTCCTTATTAAAAAACCAACCACAAATAACAAACAAACCAAAAAAACCCACACAAAAAACCACCCCTAAGAAAGGATGGATATTCAAAGCACTAAGCACTCTCAGTGTAAATCCTGCAAAACAGCGAAGTAGACACCTGATGCTAATCACCCACATAGACCCATCAAAGTCAGTAGAATTAAGTGCTCAAAAATAAAGTATCTGTTTAAGTGCTTGGCTGATTTGGGTTACAATTAAAGATTTAGCTCAGCAAGCATAGGTAAAAACTTAAAAGTTGTATGTATTATATTAGTCTTCTAGGAGACATAAAATTAATGAAAATTTGCCTTAGACTGAAATTTTATTAGGCTGTAGTCAAATGATGACAGATCCCAGTGGCACAGTTGCTTGAGGTCATTTTCCAACACTACTTCGCCAGGGGCAATTCAGCCTGGAAAGGATTATACAGATTTTATAGAGACAGCTTGTCTTACAGGACATATTTGCTGAGCAATACCATTCTACCTATAAAAGATAATACCAGGGGGATCAGGACCTCTTTGAGATGACTTTGTTTATTTACTTTCCTGTAGAGGAGGTGTCATTAAGAGTTCATGCTCAATAAGAGTGTACAAGTTGTTTTGGATTATGAACACAGAGTGCACATGAATCTGGATTTTTTTTCCTCACAGGTTCAGTATTCTAGAAGTTTGTCTTTGGGTCATTGTGGGTATTCTCTTGCTATAGATGTTATAAGAATTACAGAATTCTGAATTAGATAGTAGCTTTTCTTGTAAATTAGGGGCGAGGCAGGCCAGCTTGTATAGCAAGTGTATAACTGTAACTCTTCAACTAATGTGTGTTACTTTTCTAGACATATGGATTATATGTGAGTGTTTCTGCTCCATCTATAAATAAACTGCAACAGGTTAAATTACCTTCAGCAGTGGCTTATGTTACATATTCTATTTTACACTAAAATGGACTATGATCATTCACAGTGTTAATATTATCTCAGTGGACATGTGTTAGCTAATGAGTTGGAGAAATAACTTTGAAAAGTTTCAGCTTTTTCTAGCAAAGCATATGTTTTGAGGCAACAAAATAATTTTTGCAATGAGTAGGGACTGAATCAGCAGGAATGCTTAAAACACCTGTTTCAAGCACAGAGTTCCTTTCTGTAGTAAGTGCATGTTCAGGCCATGACTTGTTCTTGGAACCTCAAAGTTCTCGGGGAGCCTTTCACTGCAGCAATTAATGAGTAACCAAAAGGGATAAAGAAAGTCACAGACAGCTCATTCTGGTTGATGCTTCAACTCTTATATCACAATAAATATTTCTTTTGCAGATCGTCAGGAGGTAGTAGTCAACTATTCTTCACTAGGCTGAAAGTATTTCCCCCCTTCTCCACAGTACAAAACATAACCTGTTTCACTGCAGGAAAAAAAAAAAAGGTGTATATGGTGATATATTGCAGGACATGCCAGGTGCTCTGTGGTGGAAGACTACTGATTGATTGTTAGGTGAGAGTGAAACCCTCCAGAACCCCTAAAATCCAGTTAAAGTGAATATTTTTGTACATGTTCTGAATAAATGAGAACGAAACTTTACCACCATTCTGAATATTGAATTACAATACTAGATACCCAAGGTATCACTGAAAGTTGTATTTAAACCATCAAAACCAGAATAATTAAACATTTAAAGTCTTCTGAATGATTCTCCCCCCCCCCCATTCCCTGTCTATGCAAAGTCCATTAGATGATCTATGAAATGCCACACACATGTATATTGAGTTTGATATGCAATTGTAAGATAGTTATAAGGTGGTATAGTGACTGCAAAAAGTGAGATGGCTGGATTCAGGGCAAAAATGTATTTGTAACTTGGATAAAAATATATTAAACACTGTGAATGAACTATGATTTAACTACTCCTCAGCAGAACACTGATCAATATTATATCAATTTTCAGAGGTGAAAAAAAAAAGAAAAAGTATTCTCAGAAACAAACAAACGAACGAAAAGGAGGATATAATGTACTGCTCAGACAGTCAAAATTCCCTGACGTTTTTCCAGACAAGTTCTTCAGCATTCACACTGAAAACAAAGTTAAACAGTTCTTTGATTGAATTTACCAATTATGATCTCTTACAGTATTGTACTGTAATTTTCTATGAATGCAGTTCAGGAATAAGTCATATTTTCTGAACATTTTTGCAGCATCTGTCAGCACAATTATATGGAAATAATGGTGAAAAATATACAAACAGGTCATTCTGATGAATGGTAATGGAGAATGCACTTTCTGTCTAGATGCTAGCTGGACTTCTTTCAAGTAAATTAAGAATTTCTTACAGCAACATGTACAGATTTTTAAGGAAACATGTATGAACATTCATTTTCTGTAACCAATTAACAAACAGACTTTTTTTATTCAGAATAATATTTATCTGAAGCCAAAAAACCTAAGAGGACAAAGGAAACACAGAGAAAATAAGTGCCAAAATCTGAACAAACAGAGCATCTTTAGAAATGTAAAGGAGAAATTACTTATTCTTCACTCTTTTTTTTTTTTCCTTCTATGTAGGAAGATGCCAGCTGGTTGGTGTGGTGGTGGCCTCCAAAGAGCAGGACATGAAAGCCAGATCTGGTAAGTTTGCTTTCCCCTGACTGGTGTTACTGCGGTCTGTAACTGACCACTGACAGCAAACAGTAAACGTTGGAGGGCAGAGTTCATTTGATGTGAAACTCCATCTGAGGGGTGGTTGGTTTCCAATTTGTCAGGAAGTGTTGGGTATGGCAAAACTGATAGAACGACTGTTACGTCCCTGTGCTGCCAGGGATCTTTCTGTGAGATAATCTCTAGGTAAAAGGCTACAGGAGATACGAATGGAACATTCTTGGCTGGCAAGATAATAGTTTCTCTGGTTTCCTGTAGGTTGTTTCTTTCTCTTCTGTGTGAGAAAGTGCATTCCCATTTTAAGAAACTGTAAGGATTACCACACATAGTTTTCTACTGTTCAGGCAACCATCATCACTGAAATCCTTGTAAGCAAGGAAACAGAAGGTTAAGGCAGGTAATGGATAACAGGCAAAATATGCATGGGAGTTCCACAAATTACTCTGCTGTTGCTACTGTGATCTTAAACTTTGCCTATTTTTTCTCTTCTCTTCTCTCTTCCGGTAATGCATAACTTTCTAGCGCCATTATTACTATTCAACGAACTACCTTTTCACAAATCAACAGAATCAAAAGTCCACAACTATGAAAATTTTATCATAAAACCTCAGCAAAGCACAGAGAGAAAAAGTTTCTTTTACTACACTTGGCCCTTTCTTCCAGAGAGGCTTTTTCCTTTTTTTTTATGTCCAGGAAATTTCCCTTCTAGTGCTTTCTCCAGTTCTCAGTTGATCTGGATAATTTTGCAGGACTGGATTTGGTGAATTTTTTGTGAATTATCTCTAGGAAAGTGCTCAGATATTACAGTGATATGACTATTATAAGACTGTTTAGATTAAGATATTGGTTATAAGACACATGAATTTATTTCCACATTTTAAACCTGGTATTCAAACTATGCACTTGGTAAAGATTTGAATCCATACCTGTTTTGATTTTGCAAATGTGTATATTTGAAGGTCTACTAGCAGTATGAGTCAAAATTGACTGAATAGAGTGAGTAGGAATAAATCGAAGCTCACAAGAGTAGTCTGTGGATGTATCATTTCCCTTTACTAATTCACCTTTCACTTAAATGGAGTAATAACTTATGCTTGTGATGTGGCAGCCCAAAAATGGGGAGAATGTTGTTATCTTTGAAAAAGCAAGAGGAAATATTACTAGTGTGGTAATTGAAAAGGGTTTCCCACAGTTTATTTTTTTGTACTGATTCAATAACTCTTTGGTGTAAAATGTGTTCTGGAACATGGTGTTTTATATAATGAATGCTTACAATTTACTAGTAGTATTAACAGCAGTACTTAAAATTTTGTTATCAAAGACTGTTAGCACAGTTACAGGTATTCTGTGAACACCTGGGGTATTCATTATTCCGTCTCTTAACATAGTTCATAGGAATTTACATAAACTGACATTATAATCTGTGTCCGTAATCTGTGGTAACTAAGAAAACATTGCTATTTTCTGTGGGGAAAAAGAAATGCAATTACCAAACTTGCAATTATGGAACAATCCACATCAACTTGAGGTATTCAGAGGCTATTGGTGTTGGTCTTCTGTTGACTTTTTTATTTTATACTTTTTGTTTTTCCTCTCCTGAGATGTAAATACCTACAGTCTAGAAATCACTCTCATTAGGCAAATAGTTGCTAACCCATAGTATGAGCACATAACTGCTCTCTCCATTAAGCTAGTTTTTATTTATATCTATTCCTCAATTGCTTACCACTCCTGGAAATGTCCTGTACAGCAGCCAATTCTGGCAAAATTCATAAGCAAATTAGCTCGGTATCTGCATTTGGAAAAACTGCAGTTTAACGGTTTTGGTATCTGAAACAAATAGCCATGAAAAAATTGCTTTGCAGTAAGGAGAGAGCGAGAAGAAATAATAGGGATAGAAAAATGAGTATGCATTTAGGATGACCTTTGCACTCTCTAGATTTTGAAATGCGGACTAGTCATTAGTATTCCATAATGTATTTCCTACGGCTTTACTCCTAATGTTTTTCTGTAGTTAAAACTTTTACAAGTGAAATTCATTGGCTCTTCAGCATACAGAAGTTAAAGGCTGGACACAGTATGAAGACTCATTTTTAAACACTGGCCTCTGTTCAATGTAAAATGCAGGAATGAAGTTAGTACTGACAAAAGCTCTCACTTCTCTGCTCGTTATTCTGACAGACTATGAGTAATACATACAACTCTGGTACTTGTAATGTCAGCTGCCTGTCACCCGCTTTTTGGGGTGGGGGCAGGGGAGGGCAAGTTAGATATAAAATTTGGTCAAATAATATGCCAGATGGCAGCTACTGGACACGATCTTTAAAAAAGATCCACTGGAGGGTACTAAACAGTCAAATCCATCCAATCCAAGGAAGGGTCATATACGTTTGATCTGTTCTTCATCTTTCCTAAATGCCCATCTATGGCTGCCTGTTAGAGAAAGATTGACACAAAGTCTTGGTCTGGTCCAGGAAGGCTGTTTCTATGTTTTTACAATGGATTCTGTAGATTGTAATTTCATGGCTGTTACATTAACAGAAAAATCTTTGAGAGCCTAAAACATTCTTTCTATTTCAAGATAAGATTTCTGGGCAGAGGGTATTCTTTCTTTTCTTTGGGTAATCTTTCCTTATAAACAATTTTATTTGGAAAAGAGAACAAAGGCGTTTGGTTAAAAAGTAGAACAAGCTTTCAGGTGAAGTCTTCCTTCAGATCTTAAATAAAAGAAGCAAACTTCAAAGATAAATATAAGTTGAATTTATCTGTATTAGTTTATAAATGATTCAGCTTTACAAACTTTAGATAGGTCATTTAAAGAATGGTATCTACCTCTGGTGTTTGTAAAAGAATCTTAAAATCATTTAGTATTTTTGTGATTACAGACTAGTTAGGATTTCTTTAATTTTTATACTAGTTTGTTTAAAAGTTTTGATAAAAGGATAAGAATTGCTAAAATGAAACATAAATATTTGAACTGACTTTTGTTCCGAGAACAGAAGATTGCAAAAGTGACAAAAGGGTTGTTAATGTCTGTCAGTAGAATGCCAAAATCTTGAAGACCGTGCAGGACAGATGGATACTGCTTCAGCTAAAACTGCAAGAATAACTTTGGTCCCTGAGACAAATCTGATTGTACATTGGCATAACAAACTTAACATTAATACTACCCTATCAATATCATTGAAGGAGAAGTAGCAGTCTGACTTTTGAATGCCTTTAAAAATGCTTTATAAGCATCTGTGTGAAAAGAAATTTTGTTCATATTTCTAAGCAGTTACGAGTAAGAAAAAAATATTTTTTTTCTCTTCTTTTCTGATGACCTACCTTCTTTCAAATTTTCTGATTGTCATTGATTTTGATATAATATGGGTTAAACTTCCTAATTAATATTAACCCTTATGTTTATGTAGATGTCAAAAATATTTTAAATAATCCATTGTAAATGATAGCGCTTAAATGCCTGAGCTTCCATATTTTTTTGTAAATGTAATGAAATGTTTGTTGAACACTTCATAGTCCATTTAAAAAACAAAAAACAACCCAAAAAACCCAAAAAAACAGAGGAGAAAAAACCTTATTAAATCCAGGTGACAGTGTCCCCTAGACATTTATACATCTTTAATATATAATAATTACTTAGGAAATTCCTAATAAAATCCAGTATGTTCTTTTTCAAAGCAAAAGAATACTACTGTTCTGCTGATTTCATTTGTTTTAAGGAACCATGGCACCTTTAGAAAGTGTTTCAGAGCATAAGCTCATGTTAAATGTTCTGTGTATATAGGCTCGATGTAACAGTTGTTATTATATTGTCAACTTTGTTACTGTAGAAATGAAGTCCAAAACCTATAGGCTTTAAAATTCACGTGAACAATGTGTCTGACTATAAGGAAACTAGCTATTGTGTAATTATTAGGAAATAACATGGAAATGTCTTTTATTAGTTTTCTGTGTCTGGGGGGAGTCCTTCAACAAAACTAACATGTCTATTCTTGTAAACTGAGCAGCTTTCATGTTCATAATTTTAAATAAATTTTGAGAATAATTCTTCAGATTTTGGTTTCAGAATTCACAATAAATCTCATTCTCTTTTCTGCCTATTGTGAATGCAAAGTATCATCATGGAAAGCATAGCTCCAAATTACCTAAATAAGAAGCCGAACCCTCCTGAATCCCAGTTCAGCATTTTAGCTACTTAGACCCTACGTATGCCATCAGACCCGCAAGTATAATACATTACACTGTTTCTTAGCCCAATCTTAACCCAGAATGTCTTTGAGTGTGACTTTATGGCAATTTGCCCAGCTATTGTCTTAATAGATTGCTTTTACCTTAATGAAGGTCTCTGCCTATTGCAGTTTAGGTTGTAATAGTGTGTGTATGTATTAATCTTTGCCAAAACCACCCTTCTAAGCAGTTGTCGAGTACCCGTATCGGTGTGGCAGACTGTAGAAACCCCAAATAACTCAATTGGCTAATATGACTTCTTCCCCAGGGGAGATTTAATGAACTGACGTATTCTAAATCCAAGTCACTATAGAAGTAGATCAGTATAATTATATTTTTACTGAATTCTAGGCATAAATGCATAAAATTCAGTGGATTAAAATTGTATCCTTTTGGTTAGCATTGCATTTCTTGTTTATATAAGCTGAATTAGAGTGGGTAGGGGGGTAAATATAAAATAAATAATTATACAAAAAAGCCACAATCCTTTTGTCTCAGCTAAATGGCCAACATTTTGTTGCTAGGTACTCTATTGCAGCTAACTGTAAACTATATTTAATGCCTTAGGAAATAAAATGTATTTAAATACTATGGTGGTAAAATCAATCTAGATTATTATGAGAATAAAACAGCTATACTTTTGGCAGTAAATTTTTTTAGGATTTCAGTAAAAAAAAATGGCAATACAAGAATAATAAATGAGCAAGCAGTGGTTTAATCACTTTGTACGTTGCTTGGATGATCTTTGAATAAGGATGATTTCCCTAATTCAGCTATATCAGCTGCTGTAGGGAAATTTAAATGTTGCTGATCAAGCAATTCTAACAGTCCTCCCCCTCTCCCCTCTTCGCCCCCTGCCCCGAATATGAAATCTTCCAAATGTCTTTACATTACTTGCATAACCTTTTGAACAGCTGGCACTTTTTCTGTCATATTTCAACCCTAAACACTAGTGGGCAGTCTGAAAGTCCTTCATGTTCACAGAGGTCAGCAGTGGCATTGCTGCTGGTCCTGAGGACCCTAAGAGGTCCTCATGCATGCATGGGGAAGGATGAGGTATCAGGGGCTGTCAAACAGAAGGGTTCATGGGTATTCTGTGTGAATAGTTCAAGTAGTGAAAATTCATCCTCAGAAAATCTGAACTTTTGTCTTTTACAAGTCTGTTTCTAGAGCTTTGGGGGAGCAAAGGCATGTATACTGTAATTTTGCAAAGCTACATGAGCAGTACTATGCCATCTGGGAAATAAAAAAGACCCACAAAACAGCAAGTGTGCCTGCAGCAACCGGTCACCCTGATCAAAGGCACTGGTGCAAAAAGCAAAGAGGGAAATGGGAAAAATTGTACACTTTCTGGTTTGAAAACAGCCCCGATGGCAAAGATTTCTACTCACAGTCCCATGTGCCTTTTATGTTCCCTAAGACATGAAAGGGTGGCTTTATAGTGATAGGTATTGACAAGAGGGATCTATTTACTGAAGAGCCTGGAAACATGGCTGGATACTGTGCTGCCAGAGGTCCCCATGCGCTGGGATGGGGGGGTGGAGTGGAGGAGTGGGTGCTGAGGAGCAGCTGAGTGCTGACTGCAGTTATCTGTAAGGGGATGACACTGAAGTGGCTCGTCCCCAGGCCACATTCAGTTCAAGGTCAGGAGTGCACACAGTGCTGAACTTCACCAAGGTTGACGTTAGGGGGATATTTCCCTATGAAGTTTGCTGTTACTCACAGGAAACTCTGTGTGAGTATTAGCTGTGTGAAACAGTCTAAATCATGCAGGGCTGCTCAGCCCTGCCTTAACCTTTCCTGGGTAATGTTACAACTCATTGTTGTGAACTACATCTGTCTTTGTCAGGAGAAAACTTCTATGAAGCATGCATTTAAAAAAAAAAAACCAAACACAAACGAAACACCCCACTCCTCCCCAAAAACCCAAACAAAGCCGCAAATCTAACTCTCCTCCCTCCAAAAAAAACCAGAAAAACCAAAGCCACATGTTCGAACCATCATGTCTAGAGGAATGCTGATATAAAACATCTGACATTCATTTCTTGAGAACCAGACAGAATTCTTTCAGTTTTCTAAGTTATTTCCTTCTTATGCTTTAAAGTATCTCTCTGTTTAAGCCAACCGATCTGAACATACTGTCTTCATATTTAATCCTGTCATTTTTACTGTGAATATTGCAATGGTTTTGTTTTTGTTTTTGTTTACATAGCTGCATTTTTCCAACACAGCCATCACATTGCCTTGTTTTGATAGATATGCTGACACTCCAAAGGGTCCACCCTCTTTCCGAGGCTGACATTTCTGTGGAGCTGAATGCAAATTCATGTATACTATCAGCATCAATGTTAAGCAAATACGTATCTAAAATCTAGTTTTCTGTTGGTAGATGGTGGCAAGCAGTAGTGCTGATAGGCCTGATGCATCCTTCTCATCGTTGTGGCTGGTGGCATGATGAAAGTTTAGGGAAAGGACAGTGTAGCATAAATATTTTTCTGTTAAGCATGTGTATTGTATTATTTTGGGCAGGAAAGAAGAGGGATTTATCTCATTTGTTATTTATTTGTTGATAGTCCTTTTGTTTCCTACGTTATGATCTTGAACTCAGAATCTCTCGGTGGATCTGAAAAGCAGTTATCTTTGTACAACAGCTAGGTGTTTCACATGGATGAAAATTTAGCACTTGCTTTTGAAAACCAATAATCAACAGATGAGGACACCAAGATATATGTTCAGCAGGAAATGAGACTGTCACCCACATGAAAGGACAAACTTTTAAAATACAACAAAAAAGTATAGAATCCTCTGCTGTTATTTAGGCAATGAGTTCAACTGCCCATGTCTCCACCATATCCCTCTTTTGTTGTTAGAGTTTTTTTGTGGCTAATGAATAGTAGGGTCAGAGAGGGGAAGGGGTTTCCTGTGACAAAATTATTGTAATGAAGCCATGTATTTTCCATGCATAAAAATATTTCTTTATGTATTTCATTATCATGCAGAATATCAACTGCCTCAGAGTCCTTAAGTAGTAAAGCTTTGCATTATAGAGCTTTCTGAGATGACATAGTTCACTACTGTTATTAATGTTTTTAATAAATATGACCAAACATTCTCTGGGAAGTGGGTTGTTGGTGAATCAGCAGTGAGAACTTCAGATTCATAGGGAAATGCTCAGAACAACTTGCATTTATCTAGGCAGTGCAGCAATCTGAGACCAGAACATGCTGGGAAAGATCCCTTCCTCTGCCTCCAAATGAATTTGGTTTTTGTCCCGTCTGTCCAAAGTAATAATCTGGAGAGACTTCAGGAGAACTTTAAAACTACTTTTTCTTATCTATGCTTCACTCTTTTCATGGAAAATAAGGGTCTGGGTTGCAAGAGCTGGATCTTTAGAAAATATATATATAAAATATATATATATATGATTTGTCTTCTTAAGGAATTAATTTTCTTTTATTATAAGGATGGTATATGTTCTCATTAACCTGTTGCTTTATCTGTAACTCCAATATTATTAGAATAAGAATTATGTCCATTAATCATAAATATTTACCATGATATGTGATAGCATGAGACCTGGATAAGCCATAGTTTGGGCCTTTTTTGCTCTGGCCTTTTCCTGATATCTTTTTATAAATATTTGACAACCGAATTAACAGGAAGTATGCTGAGCTGTAGGGAGTCATTCAGCTAGGTACTTAGTGTGCAGGGAAGTACATGTTTTGTATTGGGTTTTAGTGCAGTCAAGATGTCCTAAGATGCTCAGTATTTTAGTTTTCAAGGTTGGTAGTGCACTAACAATAGCTTATTAAAAAATCACACTATATATTTTACAAAAATACTTTTATTATATTGAGAAAAGTGTTCTCATGAATTTTTTATGTTTTTATAACATTGTGCGTCCTTATTTTAAAGAAAATTACTATTAAACCAAAATAATAACTTCTGTTTCTGTTTTAGGTGCTACTAACATGTGTTTCAATAGCATTCAGATTATTTTTATTTTTGGATCAAAATAATTGTGTATTCATGTCTATATTTTGTAGAGTGATGAAGCTCTGATTCACTGAAGGAATCAAATACTGAAAAAGAGGTTTGCACACCTATCTTAGCTATAAGAGTAGAATCAAAGGCTAGAAATCAGAAGTTCATGGTGATAGAAAACTGGCTTATTCCCCTGACTTAGTACTAATGCCAGAGAGTTGCCCGTTGATCTTATATGTTCTGTGCACTAATGGCAGAGAGTGGCTGAGTACAAGTTTGCAGATTTTTTCTGAGACGTAACAACTGTAGTAAGAACTGTTAGCCATCATTTTTGTTTTGCAGTGGCTCAGCATTCTTGTTATCGGTGATACAAAAGGAATTACTGTCTCTGATGTAGACTTTGGTTTTGCAGTGATTCTCCTGGACAAGTAAAAATTTTGTGCTCTAAGAAGGAATATGAACCAATTCCCCTTCCCTGCAATATTTTAATGTTTTGTCTTAGTAAATCCTTAATTCTTTGTGCGGCTCATGTAGATCAGATAAACATCCAAAATATATGGCAATAACCACATTAGACGACTACAAAGGAAAACATGTCAGTGATTTCATAGAACTCAGTTTCTTAACTGGTTCATGGTTTTTAGTCAGTGGAATAACATAGAAGAATACTCCTGGAGGTTTGTTTAGATGTAGTTCTATAAATAATACCTTAATGGCTACAGATGGCATGATGGCATGCAGTACCACGTGAAAGGCCCTTTAGAGTAATGTACAATACATGGCCTAGGAGAAAAGCAATCTAAGTGTTTTATGAAAAAAAAAGTCAGGAGGCTTAATGTAAAATTATGTTCTCACAAGGGCAAAAAAGAACAAAAATGCATTTTCTTTATCAAACCTAAATTTTTGTGGGCCAATTTTGATTTTGTGACAAGTCAAACTTGTTCTATCTATGAAACATATTGAAGGTAGCTGGGAGACAATAAAATGGCAGGTTAATGTTTGAAGGAAAATGTCATCCATATAAAACAAAGTATGCGAATGGGAACTATCACATCTGAGGCTTTAGTAAATCAAATTCATGAAAGGTCATATGGTAGAAATTCTGAATACAAATCTATATCTCATCAGATTCTCAGCATAAAATTAAGAATGAACGTGAAATAAAAGGTAACACTTCCCTGATATAACTCATTTAGGTATAGTTCACTGAAAAATACACAACATGATCAATTCAGAGGAGCAAAATTTTTGACTGCTTGGGCACAGGTCCAGACTGTAGTTTCAAGTGGCAAAGGATGTAGAAAACGGTGGTATTTAAAACTAGTTAGCTTGTTAGTTTGTGCAGTCTGTAAACATGAATTCTTCTGTCTTTAAGATTTGGTGACAGATTGTATCTTCTGGAAGTGCAGTCTCAATGTATTACATATTTGGCTTCAGTTAAGAGAAAGTCACTATACATTGGAATAAGGTGGAGAGTGGAGATGTGGCTAAGCTTCTTCTGAGCTAAGCTGTGAGGCAGCCCAGTGAAAGGGATGCATGGGCTGGAAACCATAGGAAAGAGATCGCAACAGAACATCTAAATTCAGAAAAATGACTATTGATGGGTCTTCTTAATAGTGTACGGAAGAGAGGCGCTTGAGCTAGTCTTTGGACGTTTGTTTAAAGCCCAAAGAGAGAAGCCTGAATAGCCAGGGCCTTCAGAATTTTAGTCACATACTGAAGAAACATCAAAAATTGAAATTGTACTTTTCCTTATTTTAAATATTTCTTTCTACAGAAAGGTTATTTAGTTTATTATATTATTCACTGTCTTCACTTTTTAATCTACAGGACAGGAAAATTAAAGAGGGGAGGAGAAAATAAAGTTATAGTGAAAAAATAAAATCATTAACCAAAAGCTGAAACAAAGTAATTAATTTTTTACTTTCTCGGTTAGGATAAATCCAGTAATGTAAAATGCCGAAGTCGTAATTTTAGTTAATGATATAGCTGTAGAATGACTTCACTTCCACATTTTTTCATTGTGAATTGACAGTCATTTAAGAAATAAGCAGCACTTAAGATAGGAACAGCTGGAGCTGTCACCACCTCTTTCTCCTTTGTTAGCTGTCAGCTGGTCAAAATCTTATTCCTGGTTCTCCATTTCTTATTCTTATGAAACACTGTAAGGTGTTCACTGGTGCTTTCAACTGTGGTGTTTAAAAAGAAAAAAAGAAAAAAAAATGGCTTTGTAAAAGAAATTAATGGCTTTAGGACTGGGAAAAGACAATGTATGGGTGAAGGGAACATCTGAGTGGATACATTATGTTTCACAGGGCACAGCAAAATGTTGAGTCCTTCATGGCAAGTCTGTAAGTCTGTCAGTTCCCATCTCCATGAAAAGAATGCCATAAGTTGCTGTATTATACCAGGTAATATTATTTAGGGAATGATTGTGAACTTGTGACACCATCTTAGGTAGGCTTGTCTCCTGCATGTGATTTGCTCTTACAGAGCTTTGTTTTAGG
The DNA here is from genome assembly GCA_008921705.1 of Burhinus oedicnemus. Taxonomy (NCBI): domain Eukaryota; kingdom Metazoa; phylum Chordata; class Aves; order Charadriiformes; family Burhinidae; genus Burhinus; species Burhinus oedicnemus. The sequence continues at coordinate 2,514,835 of VFFE01008954.1, read as the reverse complement.
TCAAAGGT
>VFFE01008954.1:2426579-2507156 GCA_008921705.1 Burhinus oedicnemus | reverse complement strand
TAAATATTTTTTTTTTTTTTTTTTTTTTTAACATTTCTTCAGGTTAGTGTCTGAACAGTAAATTTTCTGAAGTAGAATTTACCCTTAAAAAAAAAAAATATCTGTTGAGCTATTCTATGCACTATTTTAGCTCTTGATAACTATTGCAGTTCTTTATTTTTTGGAGAAGGAAAATAATATTTTCCATAGGTATTTGGGAAAGGAAAATGATGTGAATTAATTCAGTTCACCAAAACTTAATTTTATCATTCAGTGAGTCATTTGCTGGACAGTTAAAATTACTCTGGTATTTAACAGATCTTAGCAGGTAGACTGCTTTTCTCCTCATCATGGCTAAGTGGAATTGTACTTTCTGCAGTGCAGATTTACTGTTGCTTTCATTAGATATGTGAGTTTTAGCCAACTGAAATATGAATGGAGTTCTAACAGACTTCTACTGAGTGTTTAGAAATAAATTTTAGTTATAAATTTCAATGAAAACATAATAGTCTCATTACTTTTTCTTTGTAACATTTAATTTGGGTATTGCTTTTTTTTTTCCTTACTGAAGTATAAAGTAAATGAGCTCTGCTTTGTCCATTCTTGTTGGCCCGTGAGTTTGTCACTTTTTAGTTCTTTCAATGAAAGGGATTTGGGCCAGAAGCTTACAAGAGAAAGAGGGTCTCTCAGTTTGTCCTCTGTATGTCTCTGGTTGCCTTGGAAGCATCCTCTTCCTTTTGATGTGGTGTCATACTGTAGGGAAACTTTAATGTCCCTTGGCCCTGCCAAGTCTGAGATTTTGCTGTGAGACACATGAATTCTTTGTCAATCACAAAGTCGCTCACTGAAACCCATATCTATGACCACTATCATTTTCTGCTCCTTAAAATATTTTGGCCTGTTACACTCTTTCCCAGCTTTTGCTGCTTGTGCCCATCAAGCCAGTGGAGAGGCTAGGGGCAGGCACACTGCGGCAGCAGCACTTCAAAGGGTGTCCACAGAGTCTCATACAAGTAGTAAGAGATGTATGAAGTTATGGACAAGGAAAATGAGTTTGGGAATCCCCTTTCAATTCTCCTACATGACATTTATCTCATAAAGAAATCCCAATTGTGACATTTTGTCATAACAGAGAAAGTAATATTTCGCCTTAAAAGCTTTATCTTGTTGCCAAGTCTGTGCAGTAAAAATAGACTGCAGCCCTTCTCTCATGTTAGAAGGTCAACGTCAAACACAGAATAGCCTTTCCCAAGTGTATCTTATCTAGGATCCCTTTTTCTTTTTTCCATCTTCTGCATCTTTTGTCATTTTAGTGTATAAAAGTAAAATGTTTTGGTTTCCACTTCTGAAGAAGTCATCATAAACCAAAAATTTTACGCAACCTCTCATTCACTGTCACCTCTTCTCCCACAAGTGTATCCCATCTAAGATGTAGTAATAAGTATATATCGCTACATTATGGAGGCACCTGTGATTCAGGCACTCTCTGTATTCTCTTCTTTGTTGGAAAAAACATCATAAAAGATTGGATTGATCGTCTCTAGCTTAAGTCCAGATACCTTTTTTAGAAAACTAAAAATATTTTTTTCTGAAATATTAGTAATACCTCTATATACAAAAAGAATAAAATAGAGGTAAAAACCCCCACTTCAGTTTTGTAATAGATGTTTTGAAATCATTCTGTTCTAACATATTTTTCTCTTCTCTTAATCATTGATGAAGTCAGAAAATATCCCCAATTCTCAAGATAGTACTTAATAAAAAGTTCTACGAACAAATAGCTAAACTCCAATGGGAAAATTCAGTTCTTTAGAGACTTATATTGTCAATATTTTCCATTCAATTTAGGGATTAATGTATCTGGTTACAAGGATTTTAGCTCTTTATTTTTCTCTTATACGATATTGATTATGAATAGAATTCACCGATTTATAGACTCTGAGTCACTGTGAAAATGTTCTTGTGTTTCCTCCTCTATTTTTAAAAATCCACCTTATAAATCATCCTGCTTTGCCACTTTATCCACTCCTAAATGTTCAAATATTCAAATTATCTGTTAACTTGTAACCATAAAAAGCATTTTATTGTTTTACTTACCTGCCCTGGGAAAATTTATCCCAATACTGAGTTCTGTGACCTTTAGATTCTTTCACAAATAGTGAATCAGGTAGTTATTCAATTCAGGCTTTTAGTCAAATCTAGCTCATCAGTCTGTGTGTATTCTTGAACTCCAGTCTTAATGTGGATTGAATCTGGTGCTGTTATTGATTTAACAATGTAAATTTTCAGAAAGAATCTGTACTTAACTGCACAAATAAAATATTTATAGATAGATACCATCCCATTTTCTATCCATTTGTCTGGATATTTGATTACAGAAAATGTTATTCTAAATTAGATAAAAAACTAAGGGGACTTTTATAAATGCCAAATATGTTTTTGAAATTGAGAGTGTGCTTAAAGATAGACATATGCTGAACTGTAATGTTTTCCATCTTTCCCTTTCTCCTAAATTCTAACAGTCCATTTCCCTTCACACAGTTTTAGTGAAACCACAGTTCTGTCTATTAATAGTCAATGACTTCTGTGAAAGAGGTCACAGAACACATGGATCCATCTAACTCAAATACATGATTCTACAAATATTACTTCCATGTTGACACTGACTGTTTCAAATGATACTCAAATTCCTTGTTAACTAGTGATATATTTTGAGGAGAACTGGGCTTTCAGTTCTTCAGAATGAAATCAGAAATTATTGTGAAGCTTGAAAGAATAATCTAATATAGCCAGCAATTTTTTTTCTGTAACATTCTCATTCTTCTCCCTTGTGTGCACGGCTTTAAGTCAGTCATATAGCACAATATGTTGTAAGCTAATTGTAGTATAATATTTCATGAACAAAGTGTGTTTGAAGCTAATTTGCAAACTCTGTAAGTCTTCTTACATTTACAGAAAAGGCATAAACCAAACTGATGATTTAGGTAAAGTTCCTTGGTACTGAATCAGCTCAATGACACTGCAGCACGTTTCCATGAAAGCTATAATATTTATGAATTAAATGAGTTGGAAAATCCAAAACCATCTTCATCTTTTTTGCTTCTCCAGTTTTCTTGTTCATTCTGATTATTACCATGGTGCTTGTCATGTATCCTATCTATGAAAGATCTCATTATTGGATTGTTTTCTGCTCTCTTTATGTATTTTGCAGTAAAAACTTCCTTAGTTATAAGAAAAACAATATGTGACCAAGATAAGGTGATGGACGCTATTATTAGGAGATAAATTATTTACAGATCCAAATTTTTCTCAAAGGGGGAGTGACAGGGAAAATGCTCAAATTACTGGTATGCCCCCAGGTGGCAAGAGGTGGTATTGCACCTATGCCACACGCTCTCACCTGTGGTGCATATGAAGATTACAACATTATTTCTGTTACTGCTGTTAGTAAGCATGAGCATCAGCTGTAAGGGTAGCTTGTGCCTTAGATATCTATACAGTTATCTATACGTATATCTGATTTATAAGGAAGACCTACATAACTGAAAAGCTAAACCAATAAACAGAAAAAAAAGTCGAGATGTATAATAGCAGCTTAAAGAGATAATTTATTTAGTGAGACATGTCAACATCTGTTTAAAAAGTAAAATCATAATGTACTTTTACTTTGAAAAATTTGTTGAGCTTACTTAAACTGTGTACCTTATTTCAGCAAAATCTGCATTATGGTTGTCTGCTGTCAGTGATAAAATTTCAGTCACAGCTTTTCTCAGTTAGAGGCACACCAACCAAGTTATGCACTAATATTTCAATTCAAATTTCCTATATCCAATTTGAGTAGTTAACGAACGTCTACATGCAGTAGTGGAGCTGAGCTCAACTGTGCTGCCTAAAACAGAATCTGTCCCGAAGTATTAATGTTCTCCATGCAATTTCCCTCACTTCGCAAGGAAAACAAAAATGTGCTCTGCATATCATCTAGGAAAAGTGCTAATTACTTTGTGTAGTAATATGTTGTGTAATTAGGTGACTTCACAGTTAAGTGAAATTCATCTCTATGCAGACAACTTTAGTGAAGTATGGCTGTGGGTGGAGAATTTCTTTCTAAGGAATCTCATTTTTCTAAATGTTTTCTTGAGATCTTCTTTCATTCCCAGCTCTGGACTTTTAAAATATAGGTAACAATCTCATTAATGTCTAGTTGATGATGTGTTGCATATGTTTAGCTTCTGATGAGAAAAGATACCTTTTACTTTTCAAAAAAGGCTGTATTGTTCAAAAATTGACTATGTTTATACATCAGAACAGCAGTTTCCTTTTTATCTTTTTTAAAACTTTCATTAACTTTATATGCTTCCTAGTAAAGTTCCTAAATTACCTGTAAACATTACTCTATTCCCTCCCTTTCCATCTTTTCTCCCACCTTCAAATTAGGTGGTAAATTTTTAATTAAACTTGTCCTGACATTTTAAGGACACTGAATATCTTTGTCATTTACACAACAGATAACAAAGTAATCCAATTTTCTGGCCTCCCACAAATTATCCCTTCAAAGAATACAGCTCTTGCTTTCCGTGTTTAAAATAAGCATTACCCTTAGCCTAGCAACCACTGTCAATTACTAATCTTTTATTATTGGCTCCAGGGGAAGATTAAAGGAAAAGCTGAAACATAGCTGACAGTTTGGTTATCACATCTGGAGTAAATGAAAAGCATGGCCTGAATCCATCAGGGAAGATTAGGAAAATGTGAGAAAAATACTGATGTCCTTTTACATGTGTAAATTCAAACTCATTCAAAAATTGAGGTATCTAACTTTTGACAGATCTCTTCTATTGCTTATTTCACTTAGGAGTAATGCAGTAGATGGCAAAGATAAAGAGGAAAATGTGTTATCATCAGTGAAACAAATGTAGTAATGTTGCTTTACTGTGCGTCTCAGGAGAGACGTGAACATGCCAACAGTGCATGAAGTGTTCCAGCTCTTAGCCACACTTGACAACAGGAATGATTTGAAGGAATGCTTGCTCTCTGTCCTTAACAAAATTGATTAAATTAAATATGAATAGTTAGTGATAAGAGGAAAACTTGAACAATTTCCTTACAGAATCTGCTTAAAAGCTGTCATTTTTCTACAAAGATTTAATAAAATTGCATAGCTTATGATTAATAGGTGAAATACAATTATTGTTTCAGAATATGTTAAGGTCAAATTAACTTTCTAGGAATTAAATTTTAATAGGTTTTTTTCAGATTATGGCGTAAATAGTATCTGATTATGTGCCTGCATATCCTCTAATGTGATGGGACACTAAACTTGATTTGAACTTGGGTGCTACTGCAGCATTGGAAATAATCCTTTGAAAGGAATTGTTGCTCTGTAGGGTATGTAATATCTACTCAGGGTGCAGCAGTGAATTAAAACCTAGGTGCCTTCTTCTGGACTTCAAATCTTCTATTTTATCCAATTGGTCTTTTTCTCTTTAATGGATTGAATGGCAGGTTTACCTCCTGCAATATGTATCTAAAACCCTGCAGGACATAACACTGCTATTGAATGTACAAGGTAGTACTTTCAAAAAAAAAAAAAAAAGTAAATTAAATTGTAGGGCAGGGCAAACACTGGTTTGCAGGAAAGTTGGTACCACTCTGATGGAAATACTTTGAGAGTCTGAGACATCAGGCAAACCTCAGAGCTTCAAATGACCCTTCATGCTCAAATTTCAGGCAATCCATCTGTTAACAATTAAGATTCAAGCATTAATCAAACATAGTAATTGGGTATTAGATTTATAATGCCACACAAGTATGATGCTGTCTTGTTGGCTATAGTCATTGGTGGTTCTTCATCTTGGAGGGGGAGGTGACAGAGATCAGGCTTGAGACCTCTTCTTCATAGGAAGTCACAACTGAATTGGTGTCTTCTCTCTTTCTCAAGCTTCACTGTGCATTATTGGTGTTTATATACGTAATTTTTTCTATGGATGAAGACTACTCTGGATCAAAGGATTACACTTCCTCTTTGCATAGGTCAGGACAGGTCTTCTGTGGCTTGTCCAGAGAGGTGTTAATCTCTTGGGTGCCAAGCTATCTAGGCTGGGCCAGTGGAGTGTCACCTGGTGGTTAACTGTGTGGGTTATCTGATACCTACCGCTACCTTAATTTTAGAGTTTTTATGCAAGTAAGCAGATAACACAAAACTGTTTCTTGTAGTCTTGTTGTACATATACATGCAACGGGAACGTGCATGGTTTACAAACAAGACCTCGTGCTACAAAATGTTCCTATCTTGATATTCTTGTAATGCAAATACTAGAATGTGGAAGAGTGGATATTGAATCATGCAAAAGCAAACAGAATACAACATAAATATATGTTTAATGAACAGATCTTTACAGAGGCTTTCAAGCATCTAGCTTACACATTCACTACTATTTCCAATAAAAATAATGAATGTAATTATTTGCATCAGGAGGCCTTAGGGCTTCATTTCTGTTCCTGGTTAAAGGTTTCCTTTAGTATCTGTCATATCATTCAAAACTTGTCAGTATTCTTATTTCCACTTGACTTTAAAGGACAAAATGACAGTAACTTTTTTTAATCCCTTCATTCATGTTTTTTAAATAATTGTTTTCTTGAGATGAAGCAAAGATCATATTATGTTAAAATGTTGTTATGAGTTAAGTTTGTAAGAACCTGAATGCTATGTTAAATGTTTCAAAAGCAGAATGGATTGTTAACAAAGCTCTGTCTGGGTTTTGAGGTTGGAAAGCTAGAGGCAGCGATTCTAACTTTTGAGAAGTTTGCCCATCAGCAGGGTGCTGTATGAAAGCATGTAGTCTTACGCTTTTGGTTTTTTGTCATCCTGCCAGGGCTGTGGATGTTCTGGGTGGTGTGGGCAAAACCACCAAAGGAACACAGATAAGTACAGAATCTTGAGCTACAAATAAGATGAAATTAGCCCTTTGCATATAGATTTTTAAGGGTAGTAGCAACTAATCCTTCTATTTCGAATCTGATGTGCTTTAGGTAATAATCTTAGGTTATCTCCCTATTTAATAGACTTTAAAAGTTTAAATGGCATGATTTCAGTTATGCTCACGAAGGAACGTATTAATTCAATGGTGTGTCATCTTTCAGTCTAAGCATTGTAGCTGACTAGGAATAAAAACTGAATGGAAGAAACTTTGATCTTAGCAGATTCAGAGTCAAGAAACTCCCCAAATGGATTTAGTTCCTTCATGAAAGCTTACCTGTCTGACTTTTTTTCAAGAACTTTAAGGAACTCTAAGATGATAAGAAGACCTAGAGATTATATCTGTCAAAGATAAATGTATATCAGAAACCCTGTACAACCTCAGCTCAGAGGTTACTTTAACAGGCTTTAATATCAGAAGTCACTACGTTCTAAGCAGTTTCCAAATTCCATGCATTCATCATAAATCAAAGAATGCTCTATCTGTGATGATTAGGATTTTAGTAAATACCTATTCTTTGACTGGAGAGGGTTTGGTTTTTTTTAAATTTTGTTAACTTTTTTTTTTAAGTGTGAAGTTCATGCTGCTTCTGTCAGAAACATCTTTATCTCACAGGGACACAGTAAATCCTTAAAACAGCATTCTATTATTTCTTGAAGTTTTCTAGTAGACTAGTCTGAATTTTACAGAAAAGTAAAACTTCAAAACTAGTCTTTATTATCTTGAGGTCTTAGAAGGTCCTAATGCAGGAATTTTCACTGACATTTCAGTTTTCTTGATCCTGACCCTAACATAAAGATGAGAGAAAACATAGTGTAACTTAAAGGAATCAATACATGAAAAGTTTTAAAACAGCAACAACAAAACTTAATTACAGGTGAAAAAACAAACCTAATAAGAGATTTGAGGTTTGTAACTACTCTGAGATCAAACAACATGATTCTGGGGAATTCAGAGAAGTTTACTTTTAAAAATAATTTCAAGCTGCAATGAGTAGTGTTGATAGGAAAATATATATTAAAAAGTAATAGGGATCTAAAATTATATTTTTTTACAAAGCCGAATTAGAATCACTGAAATCCTTAGAAAAGTGTAATTATTTACTGAATGATACGGTGAAATTCCTTGAAGATGATAAAATACTTTGACTTCAGATTATGGAAGAGACCATGTGCTGATGTAAATGGCAATGTTTGCTGATATGCTGTTTCTTTTTTTTTTTTTTCATGAAGGCATATTATTTTCTACTGACTCAGTAGAAAATCTTGCAAATATAATCTTCCCTTCTGGTCTTCCAAATCTTGTTTGCTAACAAGATTTGGGTATCTTGTGGGATAAATTCACAGAAAGATAAAGCTCAGGTTGTTTCACATCATTTCAGTATGTCAGCTGAAAAGGGATATACAAATCTATTCGGTTTCTATTTATAAGAATCTCACTCTTTTCCTACTAAACATAGACCTCTCACTCTCGTCTTTTAGGAAAGTGGACCAATTTGATCACAGGTAAACGTGCATATTTGGGGCAGCCTCTTCTGTTGAATCTGCAAAACCCTAGTTTCTTTTTAATTCAAATTTTACTACATTGATAGTTAATTTCAGAAACCTGGCAGGCCTTCCAAACTCTGCACTTTCTCTTTCTTAGGTACATTGAAGGACTGAAAGTTGACAGAAAAATGGTTTATTCACATCTCAGACTACTGATTCAAGGGATGCAAACTGATCCTTGGCCGGCTTTTATTGCCAAAGCACACATTTTGAAATGAGTTGATAATTAGGCCCTCAGCTTTTATTTGCCAAATTTAAATAATCACTCAACATATATTTATGCTAAAGAAGACACTAGCACTTTAATTTATGAATTTTTAGCTGCAAAATGTTTCTGAATATTTTACAATGTAGAAAGATGAATACAAAAGTCACAATAGTTCTGCATATATATATATATATTTTATTATTTTTCTCTGTCTTTCTGAGTGTTTCTCTTTCCTGCTTCTGATTTCCTAAAGGCTTGACTTGCTATTAGTTAGTGTCTGATGACTCCATATTGAATGTTTCAGAGGCCAGACCCCCCCTATTGTGTCTGTTTTTTTCCCAGCCTCCCCATTCTGCCTACTATTTCATGTTCAACAGTTGATGTTAAAATGGCTTTTCATCGATGTCCCTCAGCTGCACAGGTAATCCCCAAATACATTATTACAGGAGAGTCAGTCCACTTCTGTGGGGTATTGGTCTCTTTTCCCAAGTAACAAGTGACAGGACAAGAGGAAACGGCCTGAAGTTGCACAAGGGGAGGTTTAGATTAGGTATTAGAAAAAATTTCTTCACAGAAAGGGTTGTCAAACATTGGAATAGGTTGCCCAGGGACGTGCTTGAGTCACCATCCCTGGAGGGCTTTAAAAGATGATCTGCTTAGGGACATGGTTTAGTGGTGGACTTGGCAGTGCTAGTTTAACGGTTAGACTTGATGATCTTAAAGGTCTTTTCCAACCTAAACGGTTCTATGATTCTTAAGATATGTAGAAGAGAGAAGGTCAACATCTGGATCCTTCCTATAGATTCCACCAAGACGCGCTTCACTTTGTGGTTTCTAATTCTGTTAGCTTTGCCTACAGCGAAAATAAGTGTAATACTTTCCTTTTTAATATATGCTGTGCTTTGTACTGTTAATCTGGCCAGAACCAGTAGTCAAACCGCTATGCTAGAAGCTTTGCCCATCTGAGGAATTTTTCCCTTTTGGGGAGTGGAAGGAAGGTTTAACTTGTCCTTCACCTCTCCACTCACAAGCCTTTTGTCAGAGAGATTCTGCAAATTCTTTTTGAATCTCCAAGTTGTCCTCCAGGGCAGTTTGTCATGAGAAGGTTGTCACCCAAACAGGAGCCACTTAGTAACTCTCAGCCTTATACTCCCTGCCTGAAAGAGCTTCTTCAATACCCAAATTTCCTTTGGCTTTATTGAAACATTATATGACAGCTTTGCAAACAGAGTGCATGGCTTTCATTCTCAAGGAAGGGAAATAAAAGGTTCTGTTAAGAAATACCTATTTAAGTGGCTTTGTCTATGAATAAATGGTATTCTCAAAAAAGGAAAAGAAATATTTAATATTCTGCCTGAGGGAGTCATGTTTCTGTTCTCTGTGTTGCATATTTCTTCTCTGGGTCTGTGGTTGTCATTTTAAAGAGATCTCAAAAGCAGTGGTATTCAAACAGAGGAGGTTGTAACCAAATTGAGAGATGTTAAGAGAAATAAATGGTAATATTTCATTATTTATTCACCTCTGGTTTTGCTTTACATTAATTTCATATTTACTAAGGTTCACATTCAAGAAGCTAAAGATTAATAAGTAAATAATAGTACATACTCTGAGGAGAGAAAAACAAGAGCAGTTATAGCAAGATAGCTGGACAAGGAAACAGAAAATTCAGAAAGGAGAGGCAGGCAAAGGGGATGTGAAAATACAAAGACAAATCTGAATATACTACAGAATCACCATGCCTTCTAATTACTGTCCCAGTGTAGTGACACTGTATTCTACTTCCTGTACCACTTATTAAAAGGGACACTATTTTTTACTTTGATTTCTCTGTATATGAATACCTTTTTCCCGAGCAGTGTATCAGTTTGCTGTCTCTACTCCCATGACTGCAGTGAGTGCGTTACTATACATGTATGAAAGCATAGCTGCGTCTTGCACTCAGAGTAGGGATGACAGCTGGTTTGTGATCTTAGTCTGTGGGCTTAATCTCATTTTAATCTGTGAAAAGTGAGGGAAGCTTTCATGATGCACTTGTTCTGAGGCTGCAATCTGACAGAAAATCTGTTTCAGTCAGTCTTTGATTTCAAAATGATTTCATCCTTGTGTAACATGGCTCTTTGCAAAACTGATCGTGTAGATGGAGCCTCACTGACCTGCTTCTGGGGGGTGCCTGTCCCCTGGAGGGATACAGATCTACATGCTTGCTAAAATGTCTTGTTCTGAAACATGGACAGGTAGGTTGCTGCCAGGATATCAGAGCTATCAACAACTTGGTTTCTCTTTGCTCTTGGTGAAATCATCTTTGGAAGGTTTACAGGGCATCAGAAGAGGTGATAGTATAACTTGACCTATGCTGAAAGTGATTAGGATTTGAATCAGATTTCATTCAAAACGTTACTAACTCACACTGGTGAGTCTTGCCACTCAGTTTGTGCACGTCTGCTGTCTTGGCACAGTTGGTCTTGTGGAAGTACTACAGACAAATCTCTTGACTAAGTATCTAGCTGTGTGCATAACGCAAACTGTTCACCTTCTGCAAATACTCCTCCAGAGGCTACCTAGTAATTCAAGCCTAGTAATTTTATGGTTAACATCTTCTGTTTCTTACAGTTCTTTAATCAAGATACATATGTTATGTTCATTGCATATCTTTGCATTCCTTTTTTTCCCAGATATTTATTCTATATTCATAACCATCAAAGCGTCATGTCCCTTTGAAGTAACTACTGTCAAAACTTCAACTATCTTTTTGCTGGTACTGACATTTTGTCAAGTACATGCTTTTAAAGATTCTTAACTCACATTCTGGGGAGCTTTATTTTTAGTGGTCATTTAACCTGTTCAATAATTCCACTCAGAGTTCTTCTGACTGGTTTACTTCTCATAAAAATTGGCATTAAGCAGTTGCTCATATTTAGAGAATATGGTACCGGTCATCTTCTTTCAGTGCCTTAATATTCTGGTTAGCACAGGCCAACAGAGGTGTTTTCTGACGTGAACATCAGTTTCAAATAACTAATTCCACAGAGTCTTCAGGATGTACACTGTCCTGTATATTCTGCAGAATAAATGCTGGCTATATGTCTGAAATGTTTTTTTGTTTGTTTGCTTAGGGCTTTCTTTTAAAATGGGATTTAAAACAATTTCTGTATTAACGGCTGGGAAAGAAATTGACTGAGACCAGACTTGCAATTAACAGGTTTTTTGTGACACCAGGGAATAAACCAAAACAAAGCTCCATTTCCTCACCTTTAATAACAAACACACTTGAACTGGTATCTTAGAAGAAAAAGGATGAATATTCCATATCTATTATCCTTTTAAGCATGTTTCCTGATAATTAATTGCTGAAGCACTGTTGGGAACTTTGACTATGTAAATAATCATAAAATAAACTGATATGGTTTGGACAAAAATTTTTTCTGATCACATTTGTTATAGTAGCTGAAAAGGTTTTGCAGACTGATGGCATAGCTGTAAAACTTTGAAAGATAGCTTTTTGGAGAACACCAAGCTGAATGGTGCAGTTGACATGCCTGAGGGATGAGATGCCATCCAGAGGGACCTGGACAGGCTCAAGAAGTGGGCTTGTGTGAACCTCATGAAGTTCAACAAGGCCAAGTGCAGGGTCCTGCACCTGAGTTGGGGCAACCCCTGGTATCCACACAGGCTGGGGGATGAAGGGATTGAGAGCAGTCCTGCTGAGTAGGACCTGGGGGTACTGGTGGCTGAAAAGCTGGACATGAGCCAGCAATGTGTGCTTGCAGCCCAGGAAGCCAACCATATTCTGGGCTGCATCAAAAGAAGCGTGGCGAGCAGGTTGAGGGAGGTGATTCTGGTGAGACCCCACCTGGAGTACTGCGTCCAGCTCTGGAGCCCTGAGCATAGGAAAGACATGGACCTGTTGGACTGGGTCCAAAGGAGGACCACAAAAATAATCAGAGGGCTGGAGCACCTCTGCTGTGAGGACAGGCTGAGAGAATTGTGGTTGTTGAGCCTGGGGAAGACAAGGCTCCGGGCAGACCTTACAGCAGCATTCCAGTACTTACAAAGGGCCTATAGGAAAGATGGGGACTAACTTTTCAGCAGTGCCTGTTGTGATAGGACAAGGGGTAATAGTTTTAAACTAAAAGAGAGAAGATTTAGACTAGGTAGAAGGAAGAAATTTTTTCAAGATGAGGGTGGTGAAACACTGGCACAGGTTGCCCAGGGAGGTGGTAGATGCCCCATCCCTGGAAGTATTCAAGGTCAGGTTGGATGGGGCTTTGAGCAACCTGATCTTGTTGAAGATGTCCCTGCTCATTGCAGGGGAGGTTGGACTAGATGACCTTTAAAGGTCCCTTCCAACCCAAACTATTCTGTGTTTTTATGATTCTATGATAAAAGGGTTGTCTCACATTCTATTTAAAGTCATGGATAAAACCAGCATAAAAATAAAATATACTTGTTGAAATATCTCATAGCCTAAAGTGAAGATTAATAACCAAACTGTAGAAATTGAAACTTCATTCTCCTTTATCTTACTGAGGTAGGAATCTATCTATGAACAATACAGTACAGTCAAATTAAGTATGGGACATTGAGTCTTTTTCTTCAATGTGAATATGTAGTGTGGAATACTGACCACTGTTTATCCGTATCTTAACTATCAGCTTTCAGCTTTGCTGTCATTCTTTAGGCAAATAATATTAATGAGAGAGGCTTTTAATTTGTATGAGTTATAGTTATTTTATAGTTGTTTTATTCTTTAATAAAATTAATTGAATATACCAGAAGGTTAGGGGTTTTTTTAGTTATATTTATGCCACAGGGTATAAATTAATATTTGGAATTAATATTTGTGTCTTGCTGATATAATTACAAAGGTTTTTATGTTTATTTATAATTTGAGGATAGCTGCAGTAGTGAGCATTATTCAGGAAAAAATGGAACATTCTGTAGAAGTTGCACTACTGTTAGCTGGTTACCTTGAAATTAAATGCTATTTCAGTTATAATATATTACACAGAAAACCAAAGCAGATCACTAGATAATATGTGACTCCTGTGTTTTATGGGAATATTGTGATCACAAAAAAGACTATTATCTATCACATGCTGAACTGTACATCAAGCTTTCTAGTGTAATCCTGCTGCATAATTTTGCTTAAGGAGAGATAAGAAGCTTCAAAATTAGCTATATCTCAGGGATGGGGATCTAAAGAGCAGAAACTGATCTGTTTTCCCATGGAACCTGTTCATTCTTTAACTGAAGTAGGTTTGAAAATTTATTCCATACAGTGTAAGCCTTAGTAACCCTTTAATGAGAGGATTATACAGATAGATATGAACGGTAGTGATGAGACTCCCTCTACTAATGCTTTTATAATGGAGAAGAAGATGTAGGTAACATCAAAGAAGTAGGAAGAACAGTTCTGCATGTGATTGACCTTGATTTTTTTGGAAACAGAAATTGATTTTCATACCTTTTCAAACTGTACTAAGAACTCAAGCTCACAGTTCCCCCCTCTCCATATGATTAGTAATTGAACTGTTATAAATTGTGAATTAAAAAAACCCAAAACTTAGAGAAATTTCTCCATTCCGATATCTTTCTCTTTTGACAGAAGTTTGCCTGGCTTGCTTAAGAGCTAACTCTCAAGACTTGTCAGTGTGATATGAGATCAGAGTTACAGGCATTTTTTACAATATAGTTCAGATGCTTTGTTTTTCAGTTCTTGTAAATCAGCCTGTGAGCAGCAATGGAGAGACATTAATACAATAGAATATTTTGAATTCAAGTGACTTAGCAGAATTATATTTTGAGTGGTTGTCTAATTGTTTGAATTTAACCTTTCTCTTAAAAATTTAACTTGGAACATATCAGTAATGCTGCTTTTACTGATATAATAAACTGAGTGATTATAAATACTGTTTTCATATAAAAAAAATCTGCACATTGGTGAATAAAGAGAAGGCAAGTAGTACGTGGCTAAAACTTGATGGTACTGCCATCAATATGGATGTAAATCCATTGGAATGCATTAAATTAAGTTGAATTCATTTGTATTTATTGCAAACTGCACCACCTAAGTATTTGAAAAAAAGCAAGGTAGTGAATGGGAATTTTTATTTAGAAATTTAGCTCATAAGAGCTGTAATTAAGTTAAAACTGCAGAGAAGATAAATGAATTGTTTGTGTTGGTATTCACTGTAGAAGAGACTGGAGAGATGTGTGTAAGCCCCTGTTTCCTTAGCACCTGAAAGTCTGGAGGTCGCACGTTTATGGAAAAACCCAAACCACCAACCACAAAACAACCAACCTTTACAAAGCCTTTGGGAAGAAGTAGAGGAAGAGTCTAGACAACTGCAACTATGTAAGCATATATTTAGAGAAAATCGTAAAGGATGGAATCACTCAATACCTGAAAAAGTAGAGTTTACTTGGGAAGAGTGACATGGATTTTAAAAAGTGAGGTCCTGCCTTGCCAGCTGCTTGGAGTTCTTTGAAGGTGTCAGGAAGCACTCAGATAAAGGTGATCTCTTTTCTCTAAATTGTTACCATTTCCAAAAGGATTTTGACAAAATCTGTTGCAAAAGGCTTTAGGGAAACAAAACCCCCAATGAGAATGTCCTGCTGTAGGTAAATAACTGACTAGAAGAAGACTGGAGTAAATAGCCAGCTCTTCCAATTAAATGAGATCACAAGCACAGATTCATAAGGGTCTCTCGCAGGAAACGTGTTGTTCATGGAATATAAAGTAACCACAGAAAACAAAGGAACTGTGTATTCCACTGAGCTGTGTCTGAAAGCTGCTTCCTGGGTATTTGTGTACAGCAACATGACTGATACTTATGTGGAGTAAACATGTAATATTTTCTCTCTATATTGCATGCAATATCCTATTTGTTCTAAGAACGTATCTTTTCAAATAATGTACATAATGATAAATTAAAAATAAAAATATCTATACAATGTACATGCACATAATGTACATGAGCAGTATTTTACAGAAACTTACTGACAGATCTTTGTAGTGAAAGAAATATTCAGGTTTAGGTTTTTTGTCACTTAACACTCAAGGCCAATGGAAAGGATCTCCTTTATGTTTAAATGCACAGAAAACAAGTACAGTAGGTATAGTGTGGATTTCTGGTTTAGCTTGATGGGGTCATTTAAATATAAATTGTATTTTTTATAACTGTTAGGAAAAGTTGTGCGATACAAATATTTTATGTATGTGGGTTGACTTGGTGTTTTCAGTTGTTGCTTAAACTTGTTTTTCAAATTTATTCCTGCCACCCAGCAGTTAGGCATTGATATGAGGAGGAAATTCTAAGTGTATAGGAAAGGATGTATGTAATACATTCTTGATAGCCTCTTTAGGACAAGAAGCAACTTTTTAGTATGGACAAGAAGCAACTTTTTTGCATGTTTGCAGTTTGTATTGCTGGTTGTAACAATAGTCCAAGGGTAGAGTTCTTAGAGCATCTTGATATTCAGAGCTTCCACTAAAATCAGCTCTTCTTTTCTGACTTAGGAATTATGTTATGGTATTATCAGCAGGTTTGTTTGTTCATTTTTCCCTCTACCATGACTGACAGATTTATAACATTGCAGGTAGAGAAATTAGATGCCAGAAAAACAGTGCTAAAACCCAGGTTACAATAAAATCCAAAGCACTGTTTTATGTTGTTACAATTTTTTTTATGATAAATTTTATAAAAGTAATTGTAGGAAGATTTTTGTAGCAGATGACTGGCTGATATTTTTGTTTGCCTTTAGTCTTATACCCTTTATCTTCTAGTTATATCTTTACATATTCTTTGAAATAAAATACTGACAATTTGCAGTTTCAGCTTCCCCCCTGAAAACCCCAATATTCATGTTCTACTAGCTCACATCTGTGTTTGAGCTAAGAAGTTGATCACCTGTTCTAGTGCGTAACCTGCTTTGATGCTTAAGATGTCAGGGGAAAGATTTATTTAAAAAAAAATGGGCAAATAATATACACAGTTCAAACAGCAAATTCACATGCAAACGGATATCTGCAGAGCATCCAGAGATCATTTCACTGTTACATATTAAGACGTACTGATAATGAAGGGGAGAATAAACAACTTAAAATATTACCATTTAATTCCGTGAGAAGGATTCATCTTTTTGAGGTCATCTGAAAAGTTCGTACTTTTCATATCTGCGAATTCTAGGCATGATTAGTGAATTTGTATTTTACCAGTCTTTTGCCCAGTGGCATAATTTGACTTTTTAATACAGTATTTTTATAATTTTCTTAAATGGAGAGGAGGTAGGTGGGGGACAGGCATCAGTTCTTCCTGCTATAGAAAGTGTGTCCGTAATTGCCCCAAAGAAATGTAAGAGAGTTAAAGATGATAGCATATTAAGAAGCATTAATTTCCACCTTTTAAAAAATATTTTGTAGCACAGACAAGCCTGTACAGATAACTAGACTAAAAATGAGATGTTATCCCAGGGACTCTAATAGAAACTATTTGAATTACCACCTACAGTGTATGGTAAGAAATTACCACAAGAAAAAACTTTTGAAAATTTATCTTCCCATCCTTTCATGCTCTACAATAAAAAAAGTTAGAACATAAGAGTAGGACTGCAGATTTTCTCTGAAAATTACAAAGCTTTTTAAAAGATCTCGAAAAATAAGACTTTTTTTTGCTAATAACTAGATTTTCTTTAGTCTATCCAACAAATCACTTTAAAGAAAGTGCTGGATCATGTTATAGTATACCAAACAGGGTCACATGCTTTTAATCTTTAATAAGGAATATTTAAAAATTTAAACTTTATGATTTAGAATTATGCATTCACAGGCGCATTACCAGCTGACAACAGAGAAGATAAAGTTATAGGATTCAAAGCTCTGTGACACTGTGATGAGCATTTACATTTATGAAATTTGTTAAGTTGCTGTTCCCATATGTCATATTGTATTCTGAAAACTGTTATGTATAACATTACCATAGAAAAGTCCTCTCTAAGCAAAATCAAACTTGCTAGCAAGGTAAAAAGTGATTGTATGGTTTATAAAGAGCTTGGCTGAGCTAAGGACATGGGAGTACATCCCACATTTTTCTGACATGGTTTCAGAGTATGCCTATGTGTGCATTTCCTCTAGAGGAAATCAGGGTACATACGTAGGACACAGTGTGCAATGGGTGCTGCAATCTGGACAGCAGCTTTCCAAACATGTTTGGATCAGCTTTTCTTCTTAGGAAAGTAGAAACACAGGAACTGCTTGATGGGTGTTTGTCAACTTTGTTTATGGTCCCGAAAGAGGGAAAGACATTTCACTTATGGAGAAACAGGAGTATATGTGCCATCTATAAAAACACATCAACTAATTATGTAGCAGACGTATGCAGTGCAGGTGAAGAGATTTAAGGTTCTAATAAGTTACTCATACAATCTCATTTTCTTTTAATGGCAGTTGCGTCTTGCTTGTATTTTCTGCCCTTGGTACTTTCTCTTATTAAGGGAAATGAAAGAGTTGAAATTAGGGATCTGTGATTGCTATTTATGTAAGGATTTTTTGTTGTCTTACTGAAGAATGTGGTATGGAACGGAGCACTGACATGCTAAGAACGACTCTCAAGCAAAAACCAGCTGCAGTAAGCATTTCTAAAGACCCTGCACATGATTAATCCACCTCTGAAGAATAATATTCTTCATATGCAGTATGGTGTTACTCAGGAATTGTTGCTACTTTTCTTAATGAGGTTTTAATAAAGCTTTTAAGCTGCTAAAATTACCTGAAAGTTCAGCTCTTTGTTGGTCAAACATATGCAGCACATTTTACTTCAAAAAAGATGGTAGATCATGTGAAAAGTGCATGTACATGCATGGATTTGTGTGCATCCTCAAGTAATAAATCAAGTATGTAAAAATAGCATTTTCTTAGTTTAGTTGAGCAGTTTAAAGGTAATTATCTTTATAAATAACTTATAGTGCTGTTAAAAACACATCATTGTTGGATACCCCGAGTATCTTTTTGTAATATGAAGGGTAAACTGGTATGGAAGCAACAATAGTATTCAGCGATGGTTGTGTATTGCTGACTTTGGAGCAGAACCAACCTTTTTCAGACATGATATGTTTGCTTTCTAAAGTTCCTTGCATTGTCTAGGGATGAGGATTAAGGCTTAGACTTTTTATGTTTGATCTGTCTGTGTCCAGGAGGTATTATTTGTATTGCATGGGATTTAGGACATGATTCACATTTCCAGAAGGAATAAAATCATTTGTTTTCAGCTGGAAGGTTCAGTCTGTGAAGAGGCAGATTATAAAATTTTGATACGGTTCTTTTGAAGAAAAAAAAAGTATATGTAAGAGCTTGTAGTTAGACTTGACAAGCTAATTAAATGCTGTCCAACTCTTAATTACTAGGGCTGTGGTAGAAAAGCAATGTACAAGTATTTTGTAAATCCATATTTGATGAAGCAATTTTATTTTTAAGATAAGACATGTTTATGGTTTTGTTTTTATTATTATTATTAGAAAGACCTTAAAAATAGAGCAAAATTTCGGGGAAAAAATCTGTTAATATATGAGATTGCAAAATTTTGTATTTTTTTAATAAAAATCTCTTCAAATAGGCAAGGATGGAAATCCCTCTTGCAGAGGTGAAATTCAGATTAAATGAGACCAGGCTAAATATGTTGAGTAGGGGAAGTAATGTTGAGTAGAGCACAAAAATCTAAAACCTTTGGGCACATAGTGCCCTCTGTTGAAAACACTGGAAATTTTTCTTCAGTCATTAATGGGCTCGTTTGGGTAAATTGTCTGATTTATATTAGCTGGACAGGCCAGTTTCAGCAGCCACCTCCATCCTTGAAAGCCTAGGGAAATAGTTATCTGCCACCATTTTTTGTTGGAGGTGGGAAAGAAAATCAGAGAAAGCACTTGTCCCAGTACCATCTGTTAAAAGACAAGAATTAGTAGATTATAACAGGAACCTTGTTATGTAGTTTGATATCCACTAGAAACAGGGAGTATTGCTTACAAAGAGAAGCATGCCTTACAAATGAATATCCAAAATGGAGTTATGCTGATAAAGGAAGTTAACGGGAGATTTTTGGAGCTGCTCCTGGTAGATATTTGTTTTGCACAGGAAGGATTATGCAAGAACTTGAAAGGGGGTGTTTATTTAGATTTGTTTTTCATCAGTTGGCATATTTGTTGTCTGTGTGCATACACACAGAAATGCTGAACCAAGAATAATTGAGAATATGTGATTTTAATTTGATGAATGTTTACCTCTCCCATAAAAGTAGTTATTGATTTCTAAATAGGATTTTCGGAATATCCAGCTACATCCACTAGTCTCCAAAATGACAAAAGTAGAACCGGTAATTATTTGGATAGCTTATGTACACATTGTTGATATATAAAAACTAGGAAAAATATTATAAAATAACACTGATAACAGTGTTCATAGAAGAGAAGGATATT
Source organism: Burhinus oedicnemus (assembly GCA_008921705.1). NCBI lineage: Eukaryota > Metazoa > Chordata > Aves > Charadriiformes > Burhinidae > Burhinus > Burhinus oedicnemus. The sequence goes on along the minus strand of VFFE01008954.1, from coordinate 2,486,979 downwards.
TTTCATTAATGAAATGAAAAGAGGTCAAATATTTGAAGCAAAGTAATGTAATGAAGTATGACTCAGTTAATCTTGGTGCTATTAACTTAAAATCTTAGAAAAATTCTATAAAATGAAATTATAGCCTTGTGGTAACCTTTTTTTTAATTCAGTACTATTTCTCGTTTATCAGTTTTCAGCTAATGGCCTTAGAGATTTAAAGAAAATAATCTGAGTGCTGTGCTTCCAAGGGAACTCAGTTAAGTCTGCCTTTTGGATTATTGTATTGGGATCGGTATGATTTAAAATGAATAAAACCTCCCTCTGTAGCTGTGATAAAGATTATATGGCTAGCACAGTATCTTTCAACATACAGCTTTTAGGGGAATCTAAGAGTGCAAATTCCTCCAACATTTGTCACAAAATGAAATAAGGATTTGGATCTGGTCATAATGGAAAAAAATCAGCTTCTACAAAATTTTTAATAAAGAAGAGCACTTTACACTCTTGCACATATCCTAAATGAGTTACATTGTATGTTTCTGTCAACATGACATGCTCACATTTGTCCTAAGAAAATGAAAATATTTCCATGAAAAGAATACTTCTAATTTTCATTTTCCAAATGTTATTATATAAAAAGCCCAACTTTTTCAGTCTAGCTTCTAAATTACTCTACCAATTAGTGATAACCTTTGGGTTGTAGTGTCTTTGGAGACTAGTCTCCTGCTAAGAGCCATGAGAACAGGCTGGCCAAGCAGTTGTGTTAAAGCAGCAACTACACAGTATGGAAAAAGGAATAGGCAGTGGAAAACTCACTATTCTTTACTAATCAGGTAGATACATAATTTAAATGATTTTCTTAATCTGAATCTTTTTAGGACTATATAACATTTTTATTTGGTGCTACCTCCCTAGTTGTCAGGCTTGGCTTTGTCTTCCTTAGATGTGATTCCTGCAATAAGCTGTTCATTTGAAGTTCCGTATACAACATATTTTAGTGATATATTTCACTGCCAACATTTGCCCATACATTTAACTGTGATGTGCAGCTTTTAAATGGTGACTATTCTGAGGATGAGTAACACTATCAGGAAGATTTGAGTTTTTTTCCCCCTAGGTTATTCATCAGAGGAAATTATGAGGTTTGCACAGTCTAATACTTATGTATTTAACAAGTCAGATCTTCCCTGAGCTGAGACAATTCAATGATTTTTTTCGCTATATTCAGAGAACTAAAAGCAATGAAATAGAAAATTCAGCAGTAACTTTAATCAATATGGTTGTTGTACAAGTATGCTTTACAAAGTCATTCCAGTATTTTGCTGTTTACATAAATGTTTGTATCCACTGTAAGTGTTCTCAGTAAATAACGTTACTTTTGTTAGGTAACCTAACAGCTTTCTTTTTGAAGTGCTTAGAGTGCTATTGTTTATAATACAAAGTAATTTCTAAATATATTTACAAACCACACAGCAACTTGAAAGTTTGTTTTGATCTGTTTGAGGTTCTTATTCAAAACTGTGTGAAAATTATCATATATGACGGGTTTTTTGACTACAATGACAGTACATTATAGAAAAGCTTGAAATGCTGTGAAAGGCTGTCTCATCATGTTTTTGTACTACAAAAGGCTCTCATTTCAAGCTTAGTCTCTGAAAGTTTGCCTCATCCTGTGCTTCAACAAACTAAAGCCTACCTTTTTTCCCCTGCAATTAGTTTATAATTCTTCAGGTATACAGCCTCTTGTAAAAGTATATAATCTAATTTCAAGCCTAGTTTGCTTCTAATTACCTGTTTATCAGCAATCGAGAAGAATTTTTTTTCTCTTTACTCACAAATTTTAGGCTGTTGGAAGAAAAGAACATCTGGTATTGAGAATGGATTGTATTAATTACATATTCTCTAATCTAATATATATAAACATTTAATTTTGCCTTGTTGTAATACTAGTCAGAAAATAGTTTGTTTTGAGACTGCTGTTCAGTGTTCAATTTTCCTCTTAAAAAGTAGGCTCTGAATTGCATGGAAGTTGTGTGTGTTTGTTTCTGTATCATAAATCAATTTCTTGACAGAAGCTATGACTAATTCTTTTTTTAGCAAGCCAGTCCTCTTGCTGTTAGTATGAAGAGCTTTACCTGATCTTTCTGATGGGCTACTTACAGCCACAGTGTTGCTGAGTTCAAGAGGTGTGGGGGTTTTTTTCCGTGGTTGGAGTTTTTTTGGTGTGATAGGCACTGTGTGCACAAAAATACAATAATCCTTTGCAATATTTTCCAATTTTATTGGAGAGTTGGAGTGCTCTACCCCCTGGTTTTTAGTAAATTTTCTCGCTAAAAGTGAGTCATTAAAGTGTTAAGTGACTGAATTTTTTATACGTCAGTTAAAAATCTCGGAAGTGCTAAATCCAAAAATCATATCAGTTCTTTCTGACAGATTCCCATTTGAAAAGAAAAAACAGAACCCAAAGGCTAATCTCTGTTTTAACCTTTCCAGTTGTAAGACTGGAGAAGTCAGGAAACAAACTGGTGTGCAATGGCTTTGGTGAAGAGAATAACTAAGTAGCATTACCCACCTGTGAACAAATGTGCTGTGTAATTTCTTTAAAACAAAAGTCTGTGGAGAAAGAAAAACAACCAACAAATAACTTGCTAGACCAAGCAGAACCTGTCATTCTGCATCCAAACTGCTGCAATGGCTAACAGGATTGTGAGGTGTACCAGGGAAGGGTACGGAATAAGTGGAGGATGGAGCAATTTCAGCTGTAAGACAAATTTCTATACTGTTTCACATGTACCTTAGGAAATACTAAGACAAAACAAAGAGAAGGACTTTGGAATTAAGTCCAACTTTCTCTGGAAGACAGAGTAGAATACATGCATTCTTAAAAGTTTTGTTGGTCAAAATAATTTAAATGTCCATAGAATGTTTAGTGACTGATTAATTTTCTAATATGAAAATGAAACACCTTTATTCACAACTTCATCGAATAGGGTTTTGTTGATTGTTTTATCTTCCTTTTTCTAACACTGTAACAAAAGTTGTACAATATTTCAAAGAACGTTTTCCAATCAATTTATTGGACAAGTGGTTCATGCATTCTGTGATGCTCTGTGTATTTACAGAGTATGTATATATCTGTTTTTCTAAGACACCTTATTTGTGAGGAAGAGTCTGTATAGAATTCAGGAGTATAGGTGTCTTTGTATTAAACTGAATAATTTGGAAAAAGGTGAACACTTTTATACGAAAGACTTCTTAAAAATATTAAGGGATGAACTTTGGATAAGTAAAGTACTACATAAGTAAAAATACAGATTTGTAAGGGAAACTTTTTGTAAAGACAAAGCTGTTTCTCCTGCCAAATCTTCATTATTAGCTCTGCTTTGGAAGAAGGGTGAAAAGTCTATGCACAAACTTCCCCTCCTTTCCTAGCCTTGGCAGCACTAAAGCAGATTACTCACTTCGTAACATTTTTGAGAAATCATATCAACGTCTTAAATGATTTTGGAAAGTAAATTCAACTCTGCTTTCAAGAAAGGAATGATGAAAAAATACAGTAAAAATTATGCAAATATGCAAAATACAATAGTGAAAATCATATCTAGGTAATCAGGTCCTCAAAAAGACTAGGCCCTGTAAAATCAATTCCACTGAGTTAAGAAAAACTTGGTTCTAAATTCCCTGAGATTTCAGCTCTTATCACTTTAATTTAGTTTTTTTTTTTAGTGGCCACATCTAAAATTAAAATATCTTTTCTATTGTAGCATTAAACTCAATTACATAGAGAGACTTACAGTTCAATAGGCCAATGTTTAAACAAGATTTGAATGTCAATTGAAGTTACAGTCTCATTATCACAGATAGACTTCTTGGATTTTCTGCCATTATTCAATATATATCTTACAATCTATTATACCGAGTATTACCACCAAGTTATTATTTTTAATATAACCTAAAATATTAGGTTCTCTTTAATTTTCAAGCATTAAAATAATTTAATTCATCTTTAATGGATATACTTGTCATTGTCAAAATCTTGGAGATCTGTTCCCCTCTGCCTTTAAAGCACTCACTGAAAAGCACAGCACAAAAGCACACAAAACTTACCTGGACAAATAGTTATCACTTGCAGCAACAAATCCTTTCTGAATAGCAGTCTACTTCATGGTCTGCATGAACCGTAATGCCTTCAAGACCTGTTTTGGGGGAGAGGGGATGATGAAGGGGAGCAGAGTTTGAGTGGCACCTGAGCAAGGCGATTTCAGTTTACTCAGAAACGTATTATCTGAGACAGAAATCAGATTAGAAGAAAAATGGAGACTATGTTAATGTATTAAAATGGATGTATGGAAAAAGAAGAAACAAGCAGAAATAGTAGACTGCAGAAGCAAAGTGGGTGACACCAATTGTGGTTTTCTATGCATTACTGAAGTCTAATGTGCTGGTTCATATAGATAGAATATCAATGAAAATGAGTAACTTAAAGAGCCATGCGAAGATGAGATTTGGAGAGGTAGTTTTATGTCAAAGGAATCTTGGTTTCTGGTATGCAAAATGAAACTCCAGGGAACATAGCAATGAAATCTTTGGGAAATGGAAAATAATGCACTGAAAAAAAGATGGGTTATCATTTACCTCTGACTTCAAATGCTGAAGGACACGGAAAATGAAATTAGAGGAGGTATCTGAAAATTTATGAAGTTATGCTTAGAACTGACCTTGTAAAAATAACTAAGATCAAAGGAGGGAATATACAGAAAAAAAATTAATACTCATTTCTCAAAGTCCAGATTATGTACATCCTTTGGGTATTAAGGAAATTAGCTAGAAATACCCTGCTGTACAACTGAGAATTTCTTTATGAAAAGTCATGTTTAACTGGGAAGGTAAGCAAATATTAGAACAAAGCAAATGAAGTGGCAATTTTCAGAGGACATAGAGTGAACCTGGTAATTAAAGATAATTAATTTTAAAAGACCAAGGCTTAGTTCACAAAAGGTGTTTAATGTATAACTAGGGCAGAATATAGGCATTTTATGTCAAGAAGTGTAATCCTTCTAATTTCTACCTGAATGTGAAGGGACAACAATCAGCTAGTGTTTCCAAGTACTCCAGAAAGATTTACCTAAATTCTGGTCTCTTTTCATACACAAGATTGCTACTACTGCATCACAGCTTAGCCTCTATTTCACATCATGCCCTAAGTAAGATCTTCTGCCTACTTATTCTAGATCCCTGCTATCTGAAAGGAACAACCAGCTATGCTCAGACCATAACTGATACCCAGAGTCCATTGTCCCCTGCTTCACAGGAAATAGATACAGATCTCAGTATGACCCCGGTGTCACCGCTCTTAAAAGAATTCAACATAATCTGGGTATAGGGACAAAAAAGTTTATACACAGAAAATTGAGTAGAAAATCCTGAGAAAAGCATGTCATTATTTTCCCCTAGGGAAACTGGTCAGGCTGAAAGGGTTTAGGTGATTCAGTGGTTTGAAAAGGACTGAGACCGAATAGTGGGATAAGTAAAGGGGCATGGAGTACAGTAAAATTCAGGGTTGATTGTGGTAACCAGGCAGTGAAGTGAAAGGAAAACCATAATCAGCCAGACAGGGGAGGGCATCCTCAGCTAAGTAATCAAACCCAACAGACAGTAAACTGAATAAGTTATGTTCAGAGTCACAGGCATCTGGTTTGGTTGCTCTACATGCTTCTTAGTAATGATGAATGTGAATGCAAGAACGAAAATTATGCACATGTTCTTGTGATTTTGACAGCAGCAGCTTCTACATTATCTTTTGACTGAAATGATTGATTATCCCTGCAAGAAAACTTGCCTATGTGCCTGGGTTTCAGAGTTGTCAAGTATGACACAGTTATTCCTCTGGCTGTTGAAGGGTGAGCAAGCAGTAGAGCCAGGATTCTTCACTTCCAAGGTCCTTCTCCACTGATTTCCAGAAATAATCATCATACTCTGCCTAATTGTGATTTCTGAAATCTTCACTTTCTTGTATCATAATTTCAATAGGAATATTTTTAGGATGGTATAAAGCACTCTCTACAACAGCTAGAAATCTACATTTAAATCAGATTTGAACCTGTCTACTGTACCTAATGTGTTTCGACTACAGCGGTTCTATTTAGAAAGATAAACTACCATTATCATATCTAGATTTTTACGGTATATTACCATACACATTCTTGCTAAATAAAGAGATGGGCAGTTACTCTGGTGCTGGTTATAAACTCTGAATCCTGACAGGAGGCATCGAGCTTCTTGAAGACCTGAGCTTAGTGTGTAAGCCTCAAGAGTATAGACCTGTTTTCCTTCAAAATTCAGATATAACCAATTTGGTTCTTTCTAGTCAATACACTAGAAGCTGTGAATACCATTCTGACGTATATAACCCCCTAGATACGATATACCAAACACAGTCATTTACATTGAGGATGTGGATTTCAGTGAGAAATCTAAAAGCTAAGTGTTATAATAGCAGTAAAAAATATCATATGCTGAACTCTAGTTAAGTCGTGGTTGTGGTCAAAGTCATGACTTCTCTCTGTCACTGTGATTCTGTGGTTAATCTAAGCGTACTTAAGACCTTTAATCATGTGATAAATTTCACTTTCATTGTAATATTACTCTGAATGAGGCTTGCACTATCACTATCTAACAAACTGTGAGGAGCAAATAGCTGTCAAGCAAATAGCATCAGACAAAAGCAGATGAATCAAGTCTTGAACCAACCTGGCAAGGGATGTCTGAGAGTATAGTTTAAATATACCAGATTTACATACTCAGGACCTAAAATGTCCTGTCTATATGGATGTCTGATGACAAGCTGACAAATGTGCCTAAACTATATTCAAATTTCTGCCTTACAGGAGCAAAAGAACAGAGTGGTTACAGTGTATGAACAAGGTTCAGAGCATGGAGATCAAGTGAAATGTCATTCAGGATCTTGGATAAAACTGAGGATGTTTATTTTCTCAATTGTAAATGATGGCATGATTTCCTTAAAAAAAAAATAATCATGATTTCTTGGAATTGCTCATAAAATGTAGTTCAAAAGAGTATAAACTGCAAAATTATGTATCATTCATGTAAATTTTCCAAAATTTATATTCAGGTCATAAACTATAATACCAGAATAACATATAATAGCAGTAAATATCAGAGGCATTTGTTAGAACATCTCGATAATTAGAGAATATATTCCCATGAGAGTAGAATTACTGTAATGTATGCTAGCAGGATGTTTGAAAACAACCCTCTTAATAAATGGAGTTGACAGAAAATACACTGCAAAAGGATTATTGGCAAAGGCATGTAAAGTAAGAGATTTGGCAGGAAATTTAAGAACACAAATATGCATCACTCAAGGGAGAAGATTTCTATCCAGGGAACAAGCTGTCTTTGTAAACAGGATTATACCCATAACAAGCATCTAGAAAGCATAAATGAATTCCATCAAAGAAAAATTGTATCCAACAGAAATGAGGGATATAAGGAATATTTCAATGAAAGTTACTTCAGGTAACTCAAATAGTTAAAATTGTAAAATCAGTTTTGTTAATTTTTACATGTAATTGTTTATTTAATTGTTACATTAACCAGTCACTTTGCTTCTCTATCCCCATAACAGATGTTCATTATAACAACTGAATACATTAAGATGATTACATTATTCAAACTCTTTGATAATTCATTTGTATTAAAACCATAAGACTCTGTTGACATTTCCCTAGGGTACATTTGGTGAGGTTAAGCAGGATAAATGTCACAGTTAGTAATGCTGTTAAGATAAAAACCTTGCAAAGGAACTACATATTATTTCTCTGCTTTATGGTCCTTAACAGCAAGTTTGAGAGCTATATTTCCTTTTTAAATGATGCATTATACCTTGAAAAGTAAAATAAAAAGACCTGAAATTATGATTCTTGCTCATTTCATCAAGAATAAATGAATAGAGGAGGAGAAATCTTAAAGAAGTACACATCATTTTTAAACAAAAAAGTTTTGAAACAAAAATAATATGCTATATTTAAATATAATGACCCTGGTGAGATGTGGTATGGAAGGATGTATCTTAAAAAGAATATAAGATGTGTATTATTTTCGGTGCAAATACTTCAAAATAGTAAGAGAACCATAAAATCTGTAAGATTCAAAGAGGAACCTCAAATAGAGCACAGACCGCAATATTTCAGAAATATCTGATTATAAAGCATCATGTAGCTGGAAGCGGAGAAAAAATTAGGTTGGGATGACTGGCAAAGGTCCCTCATTTCAGCCTCCTTCTGAAGCCAGGGCTAAATACTAATATTAATTTAAATAAAGGTATGTCTATTCAATTTATTTTAATAAAATTTAAAAAGTAAATTCAGATTGCTCATGGCCTTCTCCAGGCAAGTTTTGAAAAAGTCCAAGAACTGATGATGCACACAGACTCTCAAGGTCAGTGGTCTGATGCTTACCTTCTCCCTTGTATCCAGCCCAAGTGTCCATTGTTGAGACCTGTGCCCGTTGGCTCTCCAATGGACTGGTGGCTGATTGCTGGTGGTTCCCCGTGGCTTAGCATTCTCATCCAGAAATAAACAGTTAATGCCCTCAGTCTCATCTCACCGTGGGTCCCTGAGCTGAACCCCTTCTATTCCACTTTGTTGGACTCTTCAGCTTGGGCTATCTCGTTTGTACTGAGGACCCAGAACAGGACATGCAGAGTACCCGGCAGCATTTGCTTCCCCCAACCTGCCAGCTAAAGCATGACAGTGTCTGTCAGTATTCCCAAATATTAACTTAGTTTATACCTTTTCATTAATCTAAAGGATGTTTAGTGTGGTCATTGTAACAGTTAATTGTTTATGTTTCAGGTACTGAAAGTTGTTCTTCACTCTTTATTCAAACACATTAAAATGGTAACTAATTATATCCTATTAAAGAATAAATTGCAACAACTCCAATTGGCAATAAGATTAGATGGATGTGGAGGAATATAAAATATTTTGCTTTTTTAATTTGGCAAAATTAACAAGAAGCTGCTTAATAATGAAAGTTAATTTCATACTGCTCAGCTGCTTACAGGGGGTACTTTGTTTTGGTTTGCGTTTTGTATCTGGATCATACCTAATATCTGAATAGAACATTAATTAGAAATATTACTGAATATCAAACAAGTGACAATTTTGCAGTTGTCTGTAATTGCAATATCTTTGACTATACTCAGCTTAAAAGAAAAATTGGTCCTGATAAAAATTTTATTATTAATAAAAAATACTCTTAATGTATTCTTCCGTGAAAAGAAAGCCACAATTTCAGAAGCTAATAAAAATAATCAACCAGCTAAGAACTCAAAAAAAGAAATACAGAGTAGTTGAATACTAGAGGACCTCTGGAGATCATCTAGTCCAATGTCCCTGCTCAAAAGACAGTCGCCTAGAGCAGGGTTTTCAGGGCTGGTCCAGTTGGGTTTTATAGATTTTCAAGGATGGCGGCTCCACAAGCTCTCTGGGCAACCTGTTGCCATGTTTGACCACTCTCAAAAAAACCCCAAAATTATTTTTCTTATGTGCAATTTACTGTGTTTCAGTTTGTGCCTATTGCCTCTTGTCCTGTCAGTGAATACCACTGAGAAGGATCTGGCTCTACCGTCTTTAGTACCCTCATCAGGTGTTTATACACATTCATACGATCCCCCCAGAGTCTTTGCTCCTTGAAGCTGAACAGTCCCAGCTCTCTTAACCTCTCCTTGCATGAGAGATGCTCCAGTCCCTTAATCACTTCATGGCCCTATGCTGGACTCTCCTCAATATGTTCACATCTCACTTTTACAGGGGAGCCCACAACTGCACACGGCACTCTAGCAGAGACTAATATAGGGTTCGACAATTTTCATCTTTTTTTTTTTTTCAGAGTTATAATAATACAGTTTAAAGGTACTGATTTTTTTTCTGCTTTATAATGCTAAATTGCATTTTCCACATTTACAGCATTGGCTGAAATGTCATTCTGTGAGATTAATCAAAGTATTGTAAATAATAAAGTTTAAACTTTGAGTAATGCAAAACTGAAGAGGAAACTCCATTTAGAGAGGTGTTGCCACTTACCAACTGTCAAAATGGAAGTGTAAACTAAATGGGATTACCTTGAGGCCTGTTATTTGATATCATCATAGATGACTAGAAGATAGAGAAGGAAGTACACATATTCATTTTGTGCATGACATAATGCGGGAAGAAACCCCAAGTAAGTCAGGGTTGTAATTAAAAATGAACTTGCTGTAATCTGTTAAAAGGGGTTGGTCTTCCTCTGGGACAAGAATAATTGTCTAGATAGCAGTTCTTTGGGTGGGAGAGTCTGAGGATTGCTTATGACTGGCAGGCTAAACGTAATCAATTACGACACATTACTACCAGCAAGACAACCTATACTGTGGCACAGAAGAGTATGAATTTGTGTTTTGCTGGATTCATGAAACAACCTTTTACCTGCACTCAACTGCCATAGGGGCTCAACTGGAGGTCTTTGTCCAGATCTGACACTCCAAGAGTCATTTGGGAGAGTCAAAAGAAAATAGCAAGAGTGGTAGGAGACAAAACAGAAGGAAAGATAAAAGGAGCTGTGATTATTCAGGCTAAAGTGGATAAGATGAAGCAGGAATGTGATGTCTTCAAATGGGAAAAGTAAAGTTGGATATTTTGTTCTCAGAGAAAAGTAATAAGCTATTTCCCATGTTTATCCTGCATAGATAAATAATAATGGGCATTAAGTGCAGTAGGAGAGATTCAGATTTGATATAAAGAAAAGTTTTTTAGTGATGAAGATGCTGAAGCCTTGGTATAGTTTGCTGACCATTTCTGGCAACTTTTAGAAAAGGTTAGACAAACATGTAACGTAGTTAGAGTTGATCTACAGGTAAGGCACTAGATGACCTTTGAAAGTCCCTTCGAGCTCTATGATTTTTCTCATTTACAGATGCCACCATACAGAGTTACAAAGCCAGACAAAGGAATTGGCTGTTAAAAGCAATGGATAAAAGAAAAATAAAGAGCCTGTCTCTTTCGGTGCTGTACCCTTTTCTGTTCAAGTCACGAATATCAGTCTTGTGTTTCACTCAGGCTGTTTTGGTTGTCGATTTTATTCTTTGTCTTATCTGGATGTTTACCTTTATTTCAAGGGTTTGAGGCTATTATCTAAAAAGACACAAACAAACCACATGTTGCTGAATGTTTGATATATTTGTATAATATCTCAGCATTGTTTATGTCAAAAACCCCTTCCTAAGATGCTATTTCTTCTAAATTATTTTGAAAAGCTAATTTGAATAGTGAATGCCAGCCTTCAGATGCACAGACAATCAATACTAATTTCTTGAACAAACAGGAGTTTTGATGCTTTTTGATACGTGTCTAAGCTATTAGTAGGCCATTTTCTGGCAAATCCTTGAGTTGAATTATTTTTCAAGCGTAAATACACAGTGCTTAACTGACTGTTAGAAGATTTGAAAATGACTGAATGGCAGGTAGGGATAACTTGTATTTGGAAAGAGATGACAGCATTCTGGTTAAGTGCACTGCTGCTCTGGTAAGTGCAGTGCCAACTGTGTCACTGCCATGCACTATATTTTTGAAATTCTACTACTTATTCACCAATATGCATTCAGCAAGGTCTAATAAGCTTCTGTGACAGAACCAAACCCTGAGAGAGGATCTTTATATTTTTAGAATTTTTGACAAGCTGTTTTGATAATAATTCCATATTGTCCGTACCAAAGTAGTGTGCCTCACACATGTTGATTTCCCCAGAGAGAATCTTATTTTCACCCATTGGGGATGTTTTTTTAAAAAAAAATATAAATTAGACATTAATAAATGACAATATTAACTTGTTTTTATGAAAGACTTTGGTACCTTCCATTTCTCTAATACTAATGACTACGTTCCTGAAATTTCATATTGATCAGGAAATCATGACAGCCTTGTTTTTACTGATGGTGATAACTGATTTCTACTTATACCTAATGTTTCAGCTTTTGGTTTTGGTTTTAAATTTAGTTACTTAAAATTCAACAAAAACTTTAGCGTACTTTCATTTTCTGAGTAGTTCTTAAACTATGGTACAATGATCAGAAAATTCGTATAGGAATCCAGCTAGACCATCCACCAAGAATAGGAGATATGCCCAATCCACTTTATTTTGTTCTTGTTACGTTATTTATAGCTTTCCAATTTGGAATAACACGTACCACTAAAAAGGAGAAGTTTGTTTCTTAGTAAATTTAAGAACTAACTTACTTAGAAATGCTTCTCCGTTATGTTTTCTTTATGCATCAAAGTTTTTGAGAAATTTGGTAAACAAAACTCAGAAAATATAAAATCAGTTTTATAGGACTTGATTCTCTTCTTCCCATGTGTGAGAAAGCATTAGTATTTGTAATCCCACATTTCATTATATTCTGCAAGTTTCCGTGTTAGAGAAGGAAAATGTATCGTATAACCCTTGAAATCCAGGAAATAAAAACTATTGCTTCACAAGCCAAACTGAGAAAATGGTTGTATAGTTAAAATGGGTGTTTGCCTTTCATTGGAAATTATACTGGACCACATTGCTAACAACTATGATTTTCTTAGTGTACAAAAAACCTTTTACAATTTTATCTTCTGGAAACAAAACTAGGGAGTAGTTTTATTTGTGTTTTATTTTTATTTTTTTTAAAGGTGGGGAAGTTGACTATGTCGGATTGCTTCATAGAATTATTGTATGTAGAAGATTCTTATTATTACATTTGCCTGTCTTTGGTAGCATGTTTTAAACAAAGGGAAACATACTGAGCATTGCTGTGAAGTAATGTAAGGAGTTGTTGCACATACAACTCCTATAAATAAGGCAGCAGTCTGTGTGTCTTAAGCATCTTCATTTGAACTTTTTGACCATGTCTCTCCAGGGAAATTATGATTTTGGGCCCCTTAAGTTTCTACAGGGCCCTTGAGTACTGGATTGCAGCTGGCTGCCTATGAACTTGGGAAAATGTTACCCTTATTTTATCACATTCTTTTTAAATCAGTCTCATCAGTAAAAACACAATAGCACTACTTTCAGGACTGATAGGATTTTAACTTGCATATTTTCCTATAAACTCTTGAGATGTACACGAAAAGTACTAGAAGTAAGGGATTTCTGATAAAGTTGACTCGATAGGAAATTTCCTGTCTCAGCTGACATGGAAGTACTTTGGATGAAAGAAGCTATGATAAACACACTGTCTGAACACATTCCTTCGTCAGGAGGAGGTTTTATTAATGACATTGCCAATCTTGCTGCTGTATAAGAGAATGGGAAAACAAAAGGATGGTTGCATTTAATTTACTGTAGGACACATAGAACAGGACTTCACAAATGACTGCAATCTATTTCTATTTTTAAGAAGATTTTTGCTACACTAATGTATGGAATCCTAATGCATATATACTGCTGGAAACTATTGTGGGTTCATATACATTCTCTTAAATTAGGCCTTTACTTTTTAAACTGCTACTTGTAAATTTCAGTTAAAATACACTGGTAATATAAACCCAAATTGTTTTCTGCTGTAAAAATGCACTTCACAGGTATTTGACAGTTTCATTCCTACTCTATCAGTTTTGGAAATGGACTTACCTTTTGTGTTTAGAGTGTGCAGGTGCTCAGGGATACTGGGCAGACCAAATACACTGCAAAGTTAGCATAGAAAGAGGCCTATGATAAAAAACCTGACATAATCTCTCGCACATATGACTATTTCAACAATATGGGGAATGCTTTAAGAACTATTTTGAGATTTTCAGAGACTTAAATGAAAAATACTTGACAAATTCTGTAGTAACCATGATCAGTCTCAAAGAACTAAGTAATTTAGGTCAGAGAAAGTGATCAATGGGAAACAACTGAAGCATCTGTTCTTACAGAAATAGCATATAACATCTCAGATTAGGAGGAACAACTTAGTTTTGTTGCGAGAAACTCATTGATTTTGGGGAAAGAAGTAGTTCATTGTTTTTCATTAGTAAAGATTTCTCTGCAGAAAGTTTAAAAAACAGGACACTGTCGATGACAATGAATTATCAAAAAACCATGAGTTGGCAGAAAAAAATCAAGAAATTTAAGTCATTACACTTACATTTGCTAAGCAGTGTCTTAAAATTTCTAAATTATTAATTCAAAATCGGCTGGATTTTTTTGCTGTTATGCCAGAGTGGAAGTTGACTGCTTATAAATTAAGAAATAATTTGAAAAATTACTGTTAATTTAAATTGTTTTTACAGATGTCCAAATGCGAGACTTTTAAACTACAAAATTCTGTATTGTTCTGTATATTAAATATTAAAAACCTGCTGTGCAAACACACATATTGTGATTGGTGTGTTATTAAAATGGAATTTTTTTTTTTTTTTTCCCAGAATGTGTTCTTCTACCTCATATTGTGAAATGAGACCTGGGAATTTCTTTATCTCAGTAAGGTGATAACTGTGTAAGAGAGATGATTTGCCAGTGGTAGGCCCTGATTTAAGAAATGTTCTGTAAGAAATGAAGCCAGTGATGTGTTTAAATGGCCCACAAGAAAATAGCTCTGAAAGTTTTACTGTATTTTAATTATACTGAGATATAAGATTTTGCCAAAATTGTCCTTTATACTGTAGATGGTTGGTTTTTAGATAAAAAAAACCCCACGCTTCGAGATATTCCAAGATTGCTCATAGCACTTTTCAGTGCGAACTCTAAATCTCTCTTGAAGGAAATTAGTGTTTGAAGAGAAGAAGATTTACAGAAGACTTGATGATATTTTAGGAGTTAAATCTACATTGTAAATACAGACATGTTGTCGTCTTGGGGGGGAGTTTAATCCATGATGGTTTTTAAAGTTCAATGAGTTGCACAATAATGAATTACAGAGGAGACTATTTTCCTATTCTGCTCAATCTTTTGTTTCACCAAATAGAGAAATACTTACTTTGGAAGGAAGGAGAAGGTCATATCTGCCTTGTCAGTGAAGCCTGGAAGTCAAGTATGAATTTTCACTCCAGCTAAAAAACAGTTTATTACAAAGAGATTTTTTCACATAAAAATATTTGCCTGTAGTGGTGGGAAAGCAGGTACAGAGTATATATAAAGGCTTAGGTTATAGGGGTTTATAATTTGTGTTGAATACACAAAGCTGTTCTGATTAAGTCTGATTTCAGTGGAGTTGTGTAATCATTAATATGATTACATTATAAGCTTGTTTAAGTAACTGTTGTGGAAATGCCAAAAGGAGAACTTGTTACAGACTATTTTAAAAATGTTAGCAACTTTCAGAAAATCTCCCATATAAAGAATTTCTTTCCAAGTGATAAACTCCTCATGCAACTCTTTATTGCTTTTTTTCCACTTTACAGCAAATTTTCAGAAAGTTAACAGGAAGTCTGTAAAAACACCCCAAACATCATGAATCTGGAAGATTTTCAGTTCCATCTAGATATATAAAAATATGGAGAGGGAACAAGTAGATGAACATGATAGAGAATTGCTCACGGAAACACAGGACTCCTAGAGCATCTGAGGTGACATGGTGATGTTAACTCAGTCTCCCTCCACAAATTTCCATTCATGGATTAAAGTAACATTGGCCAGTAGAGTGTGCAGAGGTGAGAGCTCCTCCTTTCGTCCTGCACAGACCTCTGTGCCAGTTCTAGAGCCTGTGTTCCTGTTCTGTGTGGAGCTGGTGGATCCTCCTATTCAGAGGGACGTGAGCTTGGCCCTTTGGTTGCCCTTTCCTATTGCATGCTACCCGTGGAAGTTGAATGAGTTACTTCGTTGTGGTTGCACTCCACATGCCAAAAATTAATGGTATTAATGTTCCATGCCAGGTTCCTAATTTCCTGGTTCAAGTTCATTCTGCTGTACAGGCTGCTTTATTCTATAGCTAGGTTGTAGATCAGTTGTAAATACCTTACTGTCAAGTAGGAAATTTTGCAAATTATTATAGTTACAGAATGAGCCTTTATAGTAAATGAAATAAACATTGCCTTTTGAATATACTTATGCTTGGTTGTTGTTAATAATGATGGTGGATGGAGGTTTATATCCCAAAGAAAAAAGTATTTCATGCTGTGCACTATACAGCTTGTTATCAAACCCCTTCAGCAAAGGGGCAAACCTGGCCAGTGCAATATTTGGTATGTAGATTGGATGGTGTAGTAGGTTACAGCTGAGGAAAAAAATGCAATGCTAGCTACTCAACACCCCCAACCCTACATATATCTTGTGTTTTGAAGGTTGTTTAATTTTAAATCTTCTTTCAGTGTGAGAGCTACAGGTTTATCACTGACTTCTGCCTCTCTTAATCACTCCTCTGCATTACAGTTGTATAGGTTTAATTAGCTGCTTCTGCTTTGGTTTTCTCATGTCATGTTGTCTTTTTCATTAGATTTCTCTTCTTCATTTGTGTTAGATGTTTGCACATTTCCTAGCTTTAAGCAATGTGGGCTATAATTGAGATCTAAAGCCAGAACATGTCTTCAGTTACCATTTTGTTAATTCATTTTATTTTCCTGTCAAAACCGTATGTTATCATGAGTTGGCAATGAAGTGAAAGAGAAGTCAAAGGTAATCCACATCAGCTTTTTTTGCTTCTAGTAAAGGTTTGTATCTTTAGGCTTGTTTTCTGTTATCTATGTTCTATGAAAGTATCCATAATATATTCATTTTCTGTTTTCATAGAGGCTATGCACAAGCATGTTAGAGAATGCTGGAGGTTTTTAAGCTTGTAAAATCAAATCTATGAATGATGTAGTTTTCTCAAATTCTCTGCAACTTTTTTATTGCTCTTTTTCCTGTCACATATAAGTTTAATATTTTTTTATAATATTAAGCTGGGAATGAATTAGTGTGAACAGCTGAGTTGAAACTCTGCTGAAGTTGTTAAGTTAAAAAGGGGGAAAGGGGGAAAGGAGAAAATAGAAGGCAGAAGTAGCAGACTGGTAGCTGGAGAACATGATTGAAAATAGGAAGGACAGTCCCAGCATGCAGATAGTTTATGAGATGTGTGGAACAGGCTTTGTTTTTGCATATGATATTTGGAATGACTGTGGGGACAGATCATGCTTTGTTTTTGGACAGTGATATTTTGGGGTGAAAAGATGTGAAGACAGAAGTCATCTGCAAAGCTCTGGTCTTAAGATGTTGAAATTGTGGAAGATTTAAATAAAAGTAGTAATAGAGAACACACTGTTGTTGCATAAATTAAGGGCAAAATAACATTCTACTTTGAAATGATTGGTTTCATCTTTTCAGGTGAGATCTCCACTCCTGTACATTTTTCTGAGGTTGAACATAGCTATGGGGGATTATTTTGCCGATCTAAAAATAAAGCAACTTACAGAAGTAAACTAGAAAAATTGTAATAACCTTGTTCCTCATCCATTCTGTGCCATTTTTCATACTCAAAAAGAAATGTTTATAAAAAAATTCTCTATAAGTCATCTGATATCTTTAAGCTTTGAATACTGTTCTGACATAGTGACAAATACTTGGCTTCCGAAAATTTTCATTTTGTTTATGCCAATATGTGTGTTTGCAGCATAATAGAACGCAGATTTTGGATGTGTACTGCCATGAAATTACCCAGGTATAGTGAACTTTATATGTTTACTGATTGCTTATTAAGTTCAAACATCGTTCATTGGAAAATTTAAGAGATTTTGTCTGTGATAAAACTGCTAAAGTTAACTTAGCTGAAGACAACTGCAGTGTGAGTTGTTAAATTCTATGTCTCTGACTACTGCTGCTGCACATGACATTTTAAACGTTAATTTACTTATTTTTTATATGCTGTAGATTGTAATTAAATAAAATCCACAATTCAAAACATGGAAAGATTCATGAACATTTCTGCTGCTGTCATGTTGGATGACATGTCTTTAATATTGAGGATTGAAAATGAAATGGCTTTGATAATGGAAGATATGTTTTCAGTTTTATGAAGGGTTGAATAGATTTTCTGATACAGGAAATTAACAACCAGCTGATCTTCTGGAGTGTTGCTTAAAAGGAGTTGTGTTTGATTTTGAAACAGTGATTTTTATTTTTTTTGTTTTGTTTGAAACAGACATTAAAATGAAAATAATTACAAGGATGTGCTTGCCATTGGGTGGGAACTGAATCTCAGCAAATGTTTGAGAATTCATTTCAAGTTGAAAAGAAACTGAGCAATCAATGTCAAGTCCAGCTCTTCAGTCGTAATCCCAAGTAAGTACTTATCCATACTAACCAAAGCTCATTACAATGATAACTCTCTTTCTATGGTTTCCAACTCTCTCTTCTTCCAAGGCTGCGACAACACTTCTTACATTATATTTGGTTATAATTCTTCTCAACACCTCCTATCTTGCCATAATGATCAATCTGAAGAATCAATTCTTTATATCTTTACGATTTGCTTCAGCTTCTCAGGAATGTCCCTTTGATGTTCTGCACATGTTCTGCACATAGTCCTTTACCCTGTTTCATAATCGAAGTAGTTGTGTCCTGGAATTAATGAAGGCAGTTTCACTATCAGGTTCTGCTACCAAACTGGATATGCAAAAGCTTTGATTTCTGATTTAAAAAAAAAAATAACGAAACTACTCAAATTGAGGATATGGGAAAGATCTATAGGTTAAAGAGGTTGGATATGGTGGTTTGGTTTGTTTTTTAATTTGTTAAAAAGAAAATCTTAAATTGATTCCAGTTGAATTGACTGTTTCATTCTAAGATATTTATAGATCAATTACATAAAGTAAGTCTTTGGTTCAATATTAAAATGCAAAAGGATAAAATAGGCTGAAACTCGTATATTTTAAACTGTGATATGCATCCTAAAATCTCTTGGTGAGACCAGTTTATCTCAGATCTACAGTAAGCTACCCTAGAGCCAGCATTGAGGTCCAAGACATAAAAAGAATAACTAGAACAGAATGTCAGTAAATAATTTTTTGCAAAATTTTTTTCAGTATTTTGTCAGTTGCTATCTACATTCTAAACTCCAACAGGAAATGAAAATAACATAGATTATGGTAATACATATTACCCTATTAATGTGCTTTAAATAACATCATCAAACCAACTTTCTTATAGGCCTTCTATATATAAAATTAAATATGAGATTTTAATTAGAATTAATGCATTGTTCAATCAAATAAAAGACTAGAAAAATAACACAAATGTATGTTGAATACAAATGCAAAGAAAATGATGTGAGAAATAACAAAGACATTTTATCTTTGTTATGTATTAAAGCAGAACACCATCTTGAATAAAGAAGTTGATTTTCACTTTTTAAAGCAGAAACTTTAAAAAATAAAATAGGTGGAGTAAAAGATGGCATTTTGAAACAGATAATTAATATTACAGTTAAAATGAGGCTTAAAAAAACACATGCAGTGGGTTGGCAGTTTGGAGGATTGGTTTTCCTTTTTGCTAATGAACCATACAAAACACAGATAATTGCATTAAAATGATACTTTGCAAATTTCTCATATATATGCATATATAAAAGAAAGTACCTCAAATAAATCTATGGAGCATCTGAAAATGATGTAGTATGATGTGCAAAGATACCCCCTACTCCATAAAGCATTTGCTCTTTTTCTATCATGACAGGACGCTTGTACAAGTCCTTTGAATGTGGGTTCAAATTTAAACATTTTTGGCAATATTTTTACTAATATTACAAACACAAATGCAACACCACCATATGAAAGCTATAGTAAATGTTATAGATAACAGCCAGAGCTTAAGTTTCACTGAATGAAGTTCCAGAATATGTTCATATTCCTGTGCAGAAATATCTGACTCAAACAGGTTTGGGTTTGTTTTTGGGTTTTTTTTCTTTAATGACAGGTCATCTTGGTTTAAAACAATCATTTGGGAAATAATAGAAATATTGTTTAAGAGCCATCATGACTAGAACAGAGAAATTGAAGAGTACTTGCTTTTCAAAAAGTTGGGTTCAAAGCAAAGAAAAAGAGGCAACGGCACACTGCAGTAGCATGTTCTAGAAGAAACACAGTACAATAGTGGTAAGAATCAGAAAATCACTTTGGGAAAGATTGTGAAAAAACATTCTCTAACTCAGTGTTTTGTTCTGCTCCAGTTTCCATGGACAGATTTAAATAGATGCAGAGATTGTTAATGTTATGGAGAGAGGAATTCTATCAAGATCTGTGTCATTACGATAGACATTACATTTGCACATATCGACTGGAGCAAGTGCTGCCAATAATGATAGAAACTTCTTGCTGTCGGATGCACTAGTCATTAGATTTCTTCACTTTGGATAGTCAGTGAACCACCAGGAGGGTATACTATTAGCTGGTCAAAGAGAATAACCTTGGAATAAACGCGCATGAATTGATACGTTTTCAATTAAATAGAAGGATAAACAAAAACAGGTTGGGTACTAAGGTTTCTAATTCCAAAAGAGCAGACAGAAATTACGGAAACTAATTAGTGAAGTCAACAAGACTGAAGTGCCAAGGGACTTAATGTTGAAGGAGCTTTGGAATCTCTGAAGTCAAGGCTTCAAAATCTATCTGAACTGCAATACAAACAAGGAAGCAGCAATTTGCAGAAAGTGGAAAGGTCTCTTCAATATTTGTTTAAAAAACAAATTATGTAGAAGGTATAAGACATCAAAAAGGTAAGATGGAATTAATTTTCAAAGACAGCTCTTTCCTGAAGGTAGAATGGTATGGGGATAATAGTGCTGCCCCAAAATCAGGCCAAATTCTGCCTTACAGAATTGGCTAGTGGATATTAGCCATAAAAATAAAGAAATTAGTACTTAGTTTGATGAAGCACTTGCACGTATTCATAAACAAGATGTTCCAAATACATGCCCCAAATCAGGTATGTTTCAAGCCTAATTTCAGTGAGAATAATGAGGTTACCCAAGGACAAGCAGTTTAATAGGAGGTTTTAGTGATCCATGCCTTTTTGGCCTCAGAACAGCCTGTTAATTCTGTCATTCTACTCTCCTATAGGTGTATAGCTGCAACAGTCACAAAAATAAACTCCTAGGTAGTCAAAGCAGTCAAAACAAATTCCAACATTTTTACAGAATATTTTTACAGTAAAAGAACAGCTGTTGGAGAGACTTGTGATGTGCTTCATAGATTCTGATGATTAGATGAACGTTTTGTCTTTGTCACTAACATAATTTTTTTTTTATTTCAATGTGCATAGTTTAACAAGTATTGCTTTTAGAGGTTCTTATTTCTTATAATATGGAACACAGTTTTGGGGGGTTTTTTTCTGATTTCTCTGCTTTGGGCATGAGTATAAATCTTGATGGATTTTGAAGTTACCATGCTAGAAATAAGGCAGCTTAACCATAAATACTGTATTGTAATGTAAGATGTGAATTCATAACCTACTTACCTTGACTTTACAATATGTAATGTGTAATATGTATTTTGGCATACATATCTTAAATGTAAAAGTAAGCTTTTAGAATCTATTTTAGTATCTTTCAACAATTTTGTGGATTTTCCCTTATGTAGCCAGCTGGTTTTTGGGGTACATTTTCTCCAGATTTACAACCAATTCAGTAAAGTTGTCAGGATCAGCAATTCCGAAACAGCTATCATTGTAGATATAATGGAAATTGCTGAAATATCCTCATATATCAGGTATAAGAAGAATCTTTCATAATTTGAAATTTTAATATTTTAAAACAGTATATTAGATCACACATTATTTAAAGCGCTCAAATTTATTACATTCATGCATTTTTTTCCACTGTTATTGAGTTCCCAAATAGTATTGCTTGTGCTTGTGAACTGTATTCAGTGGAGCAAAACCCTTCTTGCTCTACAACATCCTGAACTTGTCTGCTTCACTTGGGTTCAGAACTCGCCAAAAGCCTTTATTCCTTTCAAAAAAACCTTCAAAATTTCCATATAAAGAAAAAAAAACCCCAACCAACCACACCAGTGATTGATTGCAGAAGCTGTAGTTTCCTTAAATAAAAAAAGAAGTCTCCACCAAGGAAAAGACAATGATGATCTTACAATTTAGATTTGCATATAACTATTCTATTCCTGATTCTGCCACAGATGCACTTTCTGACCTTACTTAAGAAAGATGCTTATTAGCATATTCAGGCAGCACTTATTATCTTGTTTTGCCTTGACCTGTGATGATTTTCCACATAATTAATATGGCCCAAACTATTTGGAAGCTATTATTTATCATTAAAAATAATAATAATTCTGAAGTACAAGGGGCACCTGTAACTCAGTTTTCCACAGTGGAAATGATGATTAAATTAGTTTCTGATACTGAAACCTTGTAACAAGGTATTAACTCCATAAAGGCTTGGTTTACTTCAAGCTGTCTCATCTATATTCAGATCTCTGTGCTTCACAGAAGTCTTTTAAAGCCTGAGACCTTATCTTGACTTCTTCCATGGTCTCAAGTTTTCCAGGCTCCAGATAACTGCAGAGAAGTCCTGCCTTGCTTGTTTGCTTTCCCACTCCTCACAAATAAAGAAAATAAAATAACTGGCTTTTTGGTCCCTGAAAGGAATTTTGAGGAAATTTAAATATTCTCATGATTCATTTTCTCAGTTGTCTCAAAGATATTTCTGCTAGGCACTTACAATAATACTGGTACTGAAGATGGGCATGTGAATTTAAGAAATGCCCTAACAACACTGATAAGAATTAAAAATAAATATTTTAATGCATGCTATGAAATAATATTTACATTAATTGGAGGCTTTCAAGAGATAAGAACGAAAATTCCATTTCTACTGCAAAAGGTTTTTAAAGTAGTTTATACACAGGAATAAAAGGTATTATTAATGTTCACTTTTTGAGTGAGAAACCACTGGTTAAACTCACCAAAGTATTCAGTGAAATAAATACCATTTAAATGAAATATTCAGTGCATTGGCACAATGAGCTGAAATTTAGTAAACAGTCCTTGGCATTTTGGGAGATGCTTTGAGTTGATGAGGTAAAGACAATGAAAGAACTTTCATCTCTATTAACAGTACTCTTTTTCACTACTATTTCCTATCGTTGTTCAAGCTGTATTTGAAAAGCCTGTATTGTAAACCCATTCAAGAAGCAAGGCAACACACCCATTTTAGTCCAGCTACAACCATTTTCCTTGCTGCAGTGAATGCAAAGTCCAAGTAAATGTTCAACTGTGGACAAATTAGGCATAGATCCTAACAATTAAGAGTTTTCTATTTTTCTCCTTTCCAACTCATAATGTAAGAATTCTTCTGAAAGAAATTAATGTTCTGTCTAGATAATGACCTTGAGCCCTCACACAAGCCAACAGCCCACTGTCTCCAAATGCACTTTCTTTGTTAACGGAGAATGACGAGGTACATCATCTCCCACTGCTATTTTGGTCACTGGTTCTTGGCTATTCCACTACTGTGGATGTCCACACAGTTTCACAGGATTTGATCCAAAATTAGACTACTAATTAAGTGTGTATGTTTCCAGACAAGTCAATACTTTTCTTAGAATATTCATTGAGCTACTCTTCTGTAAAAGATTGGTTTATCAGGGCTTATCTGTCTGCGATTTCTTAAAATATCCACATAAAATTTAGAAAATAGGATGTACTTGATCATGTTTGCAGTATAATAGTCGCATGTTTAGTTAATTTTCTATCTCTCTGTCCTATTCTAACAAAAAAACTTTAATTAATATTTCATTAATATTTGAGAGAGTATTGGGCTGTAGGAAAAAAAAATCAAGATTGGATAGTGACTTTGTCCATTCTTAATCAAATTATTATTTATAACTTTAATTAGGAGAGAATAAAAAGGCACAGAACTGTAGTTTTGAAATTGTTAAATAAATGTGATTATTCTTATACTTCCTGCTGGGGCAGCAGTTAGATACCCTTGGACTGTAGTATTACTACTGTTCTGACTAGTTTTTGTCTTAATGGTAGTACTGAATGCTTTATGGCTTGCAATGCAATCTTCCTCTGAGTAATAAATCACTGTTCTTTTAGTGCCAGCTCTGACCTTTTCTGATTGAAATTGTAACACATCATCATAAAATAACGTCAATGTGTTAGAGAATCATCTGCCCCATGAAGAGTGATTCTACATATGGATACTTAAAGATCTGGCTCAGATTGTAATGACTCTTCAGTTACAAAAGGGTGACACTAACCTGACAAACTGTCTTGAAAAAACAATACACTGCCCTAGAATAAATATGTTCTTTCAAGAGTTCTACTTCTGGAAATATCTCAAGATACAAAGGAGGTAAGCACATGTAGTGATGAGCATTCTCAAAGGTAAACCCAAAAGCTTCTCTTCAAAGAGATTCTGTTGTCATTGATACTAGTCAGTATGAATATTGAAATGAGGTCTTTCTTTAAAGATATTGGTGTTTTTCAGATCAAACTGCTTTGAAAGGTCTCCACTGCTCTACTTGCATCAGTTTTTTTATATAACAAAATTTATTCCGGACAAAATGCTTGATTTCATTTTTACCCTCATGTCTCTCTGGAAAATTATTAGTTTTTCATATAATTTTTATTCACTTTGAACAGGGATTAGGTATATGAAGAAGTTCTTTGGATTGGATTTCTTACTGTCAAATAATATACTCTGTTTCTTATGTAGTCCTTTAGCGTATGCCTTTTCTACAAGGTAGTGACTCTGTAGTTGTTTTATTTATTAAAAATTCCAGATAATGAAAGCAGTTGTCTTGGAAGAAAAAATTCAAATTAGTACCTATCTGTGTTGGACTCCCCAAAACTCGTACTATAATATTTCCTTTTGCTATTGCACTCGTGTGTGTATACATACATATATTTAAAAATGTTATATATAGTATGAAAGAGAGAGAAAGAGAATACGAATCTCTGAGAGGTATATGGACCCCAAGGAAGTTGGAGTGGTATTTTCTCAAGCAGAAATAACTTTAACATGTAATTTTAAAAAAATATTTCTACCTTTCTTCTATGTGTGTTTGTTTATTAGTAACTTCTGTCATTTAAAACACAGTCAGCTGAGTCTCTGTACAACTTCATAGCACTCTGTAGTGCCCAATGCCTATATATCTGATCTGTAGAAATTACCTATGACTTATAGAACTTGTATGTGTGAGTTACGAAAAGAAGCACAGTGAAATTTTTCCTTTCCTTTTTTCCCTGCTCTATCATGTCATGCTTGCACTTAACCTTTACTTACTTAATCCCACTTTAGTCATAATTGCATGCTCTCTGCTCCATTCATTTGGCATCATTCAATTCTTATGTGATCTTCATATTTTGCAGTATTGGAAAGTAATCTTACAAAAGTTTCAAATGTTTCATCTACTTGCATTATGACACAAGAATAAAAAAATATCACCAAGGAAACGGTAGACTTCAGAGACAATTTATTCTTTTAAGTCAGACCAAAGTTTAATTTAGATGAAAATCCTGGAAGACATAATTCCTCACAAAGTCAGTAATGTTCTTCTCATTACCTGGTAATGATAGTCTAATTCTATCAAAAGGAATTTTTAATAATATAGCTGCATGTCTGAAACTTAACAATTTAGAATGAAGATGACACTATCCAAAAGCTTAAGAAAACACATTAACTGAAGCTAGAATAAATCACCAACAAAGAACATTGTCATTTTCTCAGCTAATATTTCACCTCCTAGCCTCATCCCAATATAGCTTTTACATTTTTAGTAGTGGCTTATAAGTGATCAGAACATCCAATCCCACAGAAAGGGCAAAAGAGGTCACATTTAGAAGTTTGCTTTAACTTCTAGCATTCTTCCTTGTTTCCTTTGTATCTGTCAAGTATCATTCTGTTTTTCTGTCTGGCTTTACCATATTAAACTCTGCATTACTAAGGATGAGACAAGAAGTGTTAATGGAGCACCGTCCTTCATGCAACATTTGTATATTATCCATCACAGTATGTCTTACAGGTTACTGCAATTGGTTGGTGACTTCTGATTAAACTATGTAAATATGATGACAGTTTACCTTCTACTGCAGAGTAGTCATCAGCAGCAACAATTTAAAAGAGCTTTCTGCATTCAAATTTAGATTACATACTGAACGAGGGGAGAGGTAGCTGACTATCTTTACAGGTTTTGCTGTATTGTCTTGCCAAGTACGAAGACATCAAAAGTCAGATGTAATAGAAATTTACGGTACTGCAGTGATGAAATATGATTAATCTGTACAGTGAGCACTGTTCAGATCAACATTTTTATACAACTAAAAGAGGAATACGAAACTGCTGTATTATAACACCAACATAAAAGAACACATCACATCAAATAACTGTAGTGCCAAAACATACAGAACTGTAACCTTTCCGTAGAATAGTGTATGCAAACCCCACCATATTTATAAATACAACCTTTGAAAAACATGCTAAAAGGTGTGTGCTCTTTTTTTGTTCATTGAAATGTGGGTATACTTAAAAATCGAACCCAAATGTTAGTCTTGTGAATTCATTTGTAGCTGAGACATGACTGGATTTCAAAATGTTTGGCTTTTATTTCAGGTTATTAATTTATATTATTAGCTGCATTCATAGGGTACAACATTTCAGCCTGAGTTACAAAAAAATTTGTTACTCTACTTTAAATGCTAAACCACACTTGGAAAAACAGAGAAATCTATTAAACCTTTCATCTTAGGACTATTAAAGTAGTATTTGTTTTTTAACATTTCCCCTTAATTATTATTTCTCCTTTCTTAAAAGCAAAATATGGCAAGGAAGTTCCAGTTTTTATATGCTTTTTGGTTGTTCTTCCATACACTGAGTTAATATGAAAAAGGCTGAAAGTTAACATTTCATTTTACATTCTTTTAATAAAGAAAATAAATTTTGTGATTCATTTTATGGGCCCTTAATAGTGCTACGCATATTGGCTACAGCTCAGAGTCGGAGCTGAATTTTCTTTAGAATCACAGAAAATTAACCTTAGAATTTAACCCATTATAAGCAGATTCTAACAAGTTTTCATCTTAAATTTATTTGATGCCTTGCCAGCAAAATTAAATGTAAAATCCTGCTAAATAATTTGAATTTTTATTCTTTTACCCAGTTATTCTGGCCATGTTAGTCTAAACTTTTTTGTTTGCCAGTAATGTAGTCTTTATCTATCCCTGCATAATTTAAATAAGACACAGACATGTTTTCACAAAGTGTCTGCATCCTCTTACAAGTGGAAGACTCAGACTATGGAGAATGTCTGTCCCTTCACTTCAAAACAGAATAATCAGGAGTAATAGTAACAAAAGAAAGAAGGATCTATTGTAATAATGACAGCA
Source organism: Burhinus oedicnemus (assembly GCA_008921705.1). NCBI lineage: Eukaryota > Metazoa > Chordata > Aves > Charadriiformes > Burhinidae > Burhinus > Burhinus oedicnemus. The sequence goes on along the minus strand of VFFE01008954.1, from coordinate 2,459,667 downwards.
CTTCATGGTAAGTATTTTGCAGAATTGTAGATTTTTGTGATACTGATAGCTCTTCTCATATTCACGTCTCAAGAAATCTTTGCTTGATGACAGAATAATTCTTTCATAAGACACTAACTATACATCTCTGAAAGGTTGCATCTGCTGAAACCTGTAAATTTAAGTAAGAACTGCAGGACTGATGCTGCAATTGTTTCCCTTTGTAAATTCTTATTTTCCGTATGTTTCTAGACTATGACTGTGCTCCTGTAATTATATTAAAAATACCATGGGTGTATGGCAGGTTTCCAAGTTGTTTCTGAGAGTACTGCTTAGAGGAAGATGTAAAAAAAAATGATCCAATGGACTGATGGTTGCATGCAGTTTATGTACAAACTTTTAAGAGGGGAAATTTTAAAACCAATATAGTATGGTGAAACATGACCTGTCTGTGTTTTGATTGCAGTGTTACTTCACTTACATTTTTTGGAAATAATTAGCAATGACTGAATACTTATAGAACATCCGTAAGAAAAAAAAATCCTGAAATTTAATCTTGGAAATTCAAACATGATATAATTTTTATCTTGTTTTTGTTCCACACTGTTCATCCTAATATTAAGTAGTCTATTCTAGTTATCTGTGAGGAACGTAGAATCATAGTGACAATGAGTGAGATTTGTCAATTAGTGTATTTTGTTCTTTTCAACAGGAAAGTTGTGTCTTGATCTTGGAGTACAAATCCCAAAGAAATGCATTTTACATTTATAGGTTGGGCTTGATTTTATATGATCTGGAGTTCCTCATGAGTTCATTCCACTGTCTTAAATCAGCTCCTAAGAGAGATGCCTCAATGAAGGAGCTCTTACAGTTACTACACAGGAGATCTGTTTCTTCACAAATGAAAAGAGTGGTTTGGACATTGTTGACATACACAGTGCAAGGTTCTGTTGTGTTATAAAATATCCGTTCTGGTTAACTTTTAAAAAAATAATTTACAGACTAAAATATCAAGCTATGGAAATAATTCAATGGATAATCCTGAATAGCAAGAAACAAATGAAGCTAATTGAAACAGTGACCTGGATAGAAGCTTGGTTCTCAGTCTCACTGTCCTTTCCTTTGCTTGAACAAAACTGATACTAACTTGAAAACTATCACTTCTTTAAACTGTAAAAGCGAAATTAGGATTGAACTAAATTTTTCTGGCAAAACTGGGTCATACTTTTTTCTGCAACATTACAGATATCTGAGACAGTTGAAAATAAACAGTGTTATCTGAGGCGATAGTAGAGATGATGAGCATGGGAAAAGCAATCAAAGAGTTTTCCAAACGTCCTTTATTAGTAGAGGGCAAATACATTTTAAAGGACATAAATCTAAGAGGAGGTTGTTGTGAAATGGAAAACTGATGTAGTAGCAATAGGTTTGGAAAATCAACTTTGGATTTATTGTAGTTAAAAACCCTAAGGCTCTCTGCCTAACACACATATGATATGGAGAAACTTAACAGATGCTTTACTAAAGGACTTGAATATAAATCAGTTTAGAGGCATTAATCTGTGCAGAGCTCAGTTTAGGTTTTTTTCTAAAGAAAAACTTCTGAATTGGAGCAGTTAAGTGTGATTTTCTACTCATCCCACTGTGAATTGCATAATGTTTTATAATATAAACAGTTTAGGGAGCAAGCATCTTTGGTAACATTAAATGTGTGTGGATAGCGTTGTTTCAGCACATTCTTACTGGATACAACTGCATTTTTGTAAATATTTTTTCTACTTTCTTCATGGTTCACTTAGTCAACTAATCTGTTCCCTTTCTCTGAATGTAAAAAAACCCAGAAATATACCATTTTTATGTGTTGATTGATATCAGTAATGGTTACCCTTCAGTGCTTACTAGGCCATTGTGTTCACAGTGCCACACGTAAAATTTGGCATGTTTGCAATCACAAACTAACTGTCCTAAACACCACATTTCATATTTTAGGTAAAATTATCTCAAATGTTACATTATGAAAGTAATATAAAAAAAAGAAACAATGCATTTTTATTCTCTCACTCTTCAGCCTGTTAGAAATCCTACCTGTTGCCTTCTTTCACTCTGCTTCATTTTCCAATTAATTACTTTCAACAAAATGACTACAGGAATCACTCTGTCCTCAGCATTTAGAATCCAGAAGTGTTACAAGAATTTTAAGTTGCATCTGTTACATTTTGAGGCAGGCCTGTTATTGTTTTTGGTATCATCTCCAAGCAACTTCACTGTCCTGTTTACCCATTGTTGTGAACTCTAAATTTCTCAGCATCATCAGTTCAATGTCTCTTCCTTTTAATTCAAGTTGGCTTATGTTTCTTAGACTAGTCTTGTAAATTAGTTTATAAACAGCAATGTGTGTGTTTTTATTGTGCTTTCAGAAATGTATGTTAATTCCAGAATGTGTGTAGGTTTTGTAGAATTAAAAAATGTGTGTTTTTTTTTTTTAATCTTTCATATATTTAGAAAACAATGGGATGATAAACTTTAGATATTTCTGGGGTTTAGGCTTTTTCATTTTTTATTTGATCGCTTTGAGTTGCTTGTTGAGTGTGGTGTTATGCTGGACAAAATATTTCAGAATTATCTACAGTGAATCCTTTTGAGGTATAGTAACATTAGAAATGGGAGATTAATGGAGAAAATAATATACATTATACACTTTTGCTTAAGGGTGCAATGACATGAAGAAAGGTTAAGATGGAAGAATCTAAATGAAAATGCATGAGTTCTGCAGCTTCCTGGAGAAGAATGCCAACAGAATACTAAAAGCTTTCTTTCTGGAAGGATCATGTGTATTTCTATCCACACTAAAAGTGTGTCTTTCAATTTTATTTCAATACTTTAGAATTAGGAAAAGGCTTTATAAAAATCCTGTTGTTTTTTTTTTTTTTCTTGCTTGAGATTAGAATTGGAATCTTTTGCTCTGACCTTTTTAAATAGTTGCTCTCTATGTTTATGTTTAGATTTAATATTCTCTGGAACAAGAACTAAAATATATCCATCACAAAGCCATAGCTGGTTAGCAGTTCTTGTCTGTCATATCTTATCAGCATTCTTAGTCTATAAACATGTTTTACTAATGACTGAATTGTTTTCATTTGTTCAATTTGTAGAAAGGAGGTTTCTTTTCATAACAAAGTTACTAACATGATAAATGGTTGTGAAATGAAGTATAAATTTTAGACAAGATTTTAAGTTTTAAAAAAGGCTGTGTAGGAAGAAATGTCATAGCAGCATACCAGACTTTTTTAGAATCATAGAAAAATCTAGGTTGGGAGGCATCTCTGGAGACCATCTGGTTCAACCTTCTGTTGAAAGGTTATCCCTGTCAAGCTGAGGCTAGAATATTTCCAGTGAGGGAGATTCCACCACTTCTCTGTAAGTTATTCCAATGTTGTTTTTTTCTTGTAATGAATTGTTTTCTTATTTCCACACCAATATTTCCCCTGAAGCAACTTAAGCCCATCGGCTCTTGTCCTGTCAGAATGCATCCTTGTGAAGAGAGTACCTCCATCATTTCTATAATTACCTCTTAGGTACTGGAAGTTTGCGGTTGTTTTTTCCCTGAGCCTTCTTTTCTCTTCTCTTGTATGAACAAAAAAATTATTTTGTCCTTCCTTCACTTGCCAAGTTCTCCCACCGTCTGATTATTTTGGTGGCTCTCTGCTGTACCTTTTCTATTTTTTATTGTCTCTTTGAAACTGGGGGATCAAAACTGAACAAAGTATCCCAGGTGTTGCCTGACAAGTGTTGAATGGAGTGGAATGATCACATTCCCATATCTTTGTGGCCGTTCTCTTGCTGACGTAGCCCAAGTTGCTGTTGACAGTCTTGGCTGCCAGGGCATATTTCTGTTTCATCCTCAGCTTGCTATTCACCAGGACTCCTAGGTCATTTTCAGCAGGTTGACTCCTCAGCCTGTACTGTTATTTGGGATTATTCCATCCCAGGTGTAGGACTTCACATTTATCTTTATTGAACTTCATGCAATTCTTGCTGGCACAATCTTCTAGCCTACTGAGGTTTTTTTTCTCCCAGTTTAGTATCATCTGCATCCTTGGTGAGACTGCATTCACTCCCATCATCCAGCTCATTCATAAGGATACTGGCTACTATTTGATATTGATACCTGAGGAATTCCACTGGCTAGGACTTTCTTCTTGGACATATAAAACTTCTTAGATCCAAGTATGAATACAGACTGTGTTAACTCCTTTTCAAGTTGAATGCCCTGTCAACGTCCCTTCCCATGTGGACCCTGGAGGTATGTAGCCAACACAGAGGAGTAAAAGAGGAAGGTTTGGGTATGAAAGCAGTTGGTTTTCTGGCATTGGCACCATAAAGACTATAATTAGATTCAGATTCTAAACAGGTTTGCAATAATACAATTTAGTTCAAGTATTCATAATAAACTCAGAAGAAATAGTATATCCTACATTTCACTTGTTGGGACACTTACCCAAGGTTTTTAAGAACCTCTTCCCAGTGAGATATGAGTCTCCCTTTTGACATAAGGATTTACACAGCAGTGCTCAATTCTAGACAGGTGGGGCAAGAAGGTTCTCTCAGATGTGCCAGCTGATATTATTTGGCCATATTTAAATAGGCTAGAAGCAGAAAGCCTAGCCACGCCAGGATCAGTTGACTCTAATGCATGTCTCTCTTCTGCTTATGCAGTTCTACTTTGTATGGATACTCATCTGGCCTAAAAATAATACTCAAAGGTACCGGCTTAGGTCATCACATGCAATGTAGTATATCCAGGTGCCAGAACACATTTAGATAAACGCATAACTTGAAAGAAATTCCTCTGGAGATGTTGAGGAGCTTTATCCAAAAAAATGAACCCCATCATTGTTGGAAAGCACAGGGAGACACTGCAACTAGTTCCATTTCACTTGGATACCTCAAACACTGAAGTGTTGGTTAAAAAATTTTTCCTTCCTCATTTCTCTGAAAGAATTCCCAGTACTTTTTACTGTCAGACAATTGCAGCAATTTAAACTCTAATTATCAGCCATCCCACTGTTCATCCAAAAAACCCCAAACTTTAAAACCAGATTCCCAAGAGTAATGACCTCTTACTGTATCATATCTTAAGAGATGCCTTCAGACCTGCCTTTGGAGACATAAAAATTGCATCACTATGGAAAAAAACCTGGTTTATCTTTGTAAACATATGTGATGGCTTTTATTGAAATAACCAATACATTTCATAACACGTTATTTATATAGTCCCTTTACTTAGACTTGTTAATTAATACTAGATGCCATTGGAGTCTTTGTAGTGATTTTAAATCTCTTTTTGTAGATGGTCAAAGCAAATGAAGATTTATTTATATACTCTATTTACCCCCTGTTGTATGTAACCTTCACACAATAATCAATTCTGCTAGGACTATGGATCCTGAGTCTACCACTCAAAGGTCAAAAGTGAGAAAAATTGATCATCTGTTGTATACCTGTATATCAAGATATATAGTCTTTCTTCAACATGCCCCTCATTAACGTTTCTAGAATAACAGTCTTTTAATAGAGTTTTGTCAGCTGAAGTCTAACATCCTTTTTCACCAGAACTATACCAGAATTTAAAAAGTACAGTTGGAAATTACAGCAAGCTATTTTTACTATGAGAGGAACCTGTTAGTTACAGAAAGAGAAATCAACCATTATGTCATTTAGAAGTTTTTACAATTAAAAGTTTTATTCCTAGAGGAACTGAAAGACAATTAAATGAAATGCTAACAACAAATTAAATGCTTTATAGGTCAGTCATCCCATTAGGTCTCTTTAGGGAAGCTATTCTCATATAAAGCATGCCATAACCTATTTGCATAATGATTCTATCTTAACTGTGCCTTCTGCTCTTTTATGGTGTGTTGTTTATCCTAGTGCACAGCTGATATAGTAGAACCGCAAAGAACGTAAAAGCTGCTATTTATGGCAGACAAAACATTGCACTATTCAAATATATTATGCAGGACAGTACCCAAACAGGAAATATGATTTAAAACACAGAGACGTTAATACCCCCCCCATTGCAGTAGCTTAATTGTTTGAATTATATGCACTGTTACCATCATTGTTTTTATAAGATTATCACACAAAAATAGTTCCAGCTAGAGCATGTGGAAGCTTGTGAAAGAAAATATAAGATTTCTAAAGACAGTTCTAATGATCTGACCTTGTTTGAAAAAGCAAAAACCTTTCCATAGGGGAAAAAACCTACTTCTGAGAAATGCTCATCTCTGATACACACCGACACTAACATTCTTTCAAATTTTTTGAGGGAAAGAAATTTCATAAAATTAGTCTTGATTTCTGGCCTTGGATTATAGCTTAGTTATTTAAAAGATTGGCTTTGTCTCCATGGGAATAAAATTAATAGCTAAAAATCTTGGCATACAGTCAGAAAGCTCTGTCTTTTTTTATTACTATTATTTTTTATAAACTATGTTGTTTTCAAAAGGTAGGGAAGAAATGTGAACAAGTTTCTATTATTAGCATTTGAACTCTCAACAGTGTCAAACTACTTGACCAGCTGTAGGGAGTTCCTAAAGTTTATTTTCCTGGAAACCTAATTTAGACACTCTGGTTTGTGTACAGCCTCAGAAAACTAATGAGTCCAGAAGTACAAGGTGTCTTTGCTCCACTGTCTAAACAGAGCTTCTTGGATCTTAATGATATCAGTTGCATATGCAAGGTATTGGATGTACATTTTGCAAGCTGTATCAGGACTTGTTGTGATAAAGCCACGGGATCAGAAGTCCTTAGCAGCCCAAACAACAGTTTCTTGCACTTTACCATCTTTAACCAATTAGCTACAGAGTCAGTGAATTTTCAGTTTCGACACAAGGGAGGAGTATTCAAGAATAAGGCTGAACCTCCTCTTTCAGTGGTAGATGAAAAAGCATCAAGCCATACATCACTGATAGCGAACTGGCTTGAACATGCTCTCCCAATGTTACAGACTACACTGCGGCAAAACTTCTATTTAAGTTTTCCCAGATGTTCAACTATTTTAAGTATCTGACTAATTCCTGAAACAGTGCTTCTTTTCTGTTTAGGAACTTGAACGGAGCGGTTAAGCTTTCAAAAAGACCAGATACCCAATAATTCACAATAGCTTCAAAAATAGATACTAAAAAATAACAATTTAAAAGTGGCTTCACCTGGGAGAAGACTCTCAGATCGTTAAGAAAGCATATACTAATTCTTAACTTCTTAATGTTTGAAGCATCAGTGTATGTAGCCTTTCTGCTCTTGTGTTTATGCAGCAATGAGATCTAGACTGTCTTGAAACAGTCATTGCAAGCAGTTTTAAACTATATGCTGGCATATGCTGCAAACTTGTGCCTCAAGTGTCTTGGTCCTGTAGTTGGTATTACTCAGATATGCCACGTTTTGTTTGCCCTGGATTCTGTGCCTGGACCACTGTTGGTCACATGATTAAAATGATCCTACTGGTTTTACTAATGAGGAATCTGGATTTTGCTTTGTAGGGCAGTCCTTTCATGGATATGAAACTCTCCTGCTATTGGCATGAAGTCTTCTCTCTCTTTTCCAGACTTTCTTGAAAGCATATAATCCACGTTACAGCCAAGCGTAAGTCAGTATCAATTCCAGTTGGAAAACATCAAGACTGGATGCCGAAGTATCAGACACAGCCAATATCTTTGCTGCCATTAGCCAAAACACAGATCTTACTATATGTATTTTGCCTGACTATCCGCAGGATTTGGACTTCTCTCTGCACAAAAACACTGGAAGTTGAGAATTACAGTATAACCTTTACTTTAATGAATTATTCCCTTCCAACTAAATGTGTATTTCTCAGCATGAATATGACACTAAATGTCATGCAAATGAATTAAGCAATTTCCTCCAGAGACCTGAAATAACTTCCTTCTGTTACTAAGGAATTTCAAGGAACATCCTCTGGTGGACCTTCGCAAATTAAATAGATCACTTCTGCTGTCCTGGTGCCTCACACCTTCTTCCTTTCAATATATATCCAGTATTTACCTTTCCTCTTCATAGTATGCAAATGTTTGCCACAATTTTAACTTTAAAAGAAAATAAATCACTACTCATTATAGAATTAAAGACATCATCTGTAGTTGAGGTTAGTGTATATATTTAATGTGAAATGAGTGGTGATTCAGTGTCGTACAGACAATGAATTTCTCTGACCAGATGTCTTTTATATACTTCTGGCCTAACATTGTACTTGAGTGCTCCACCTTTGGAAAAGGCAACACTACTTAAACCTGTGATGCTAAATGCTTAGGTTTCTGCGTTGAATAATTTCATGCTTTGAAGCATGATACCACTACTGTTTACTGTGAGAATGTTATTTCAAGACTTTAATCTCTGAGTGATTTCCCTGCATGGGAAAGGAAGGTTGTGTATAAATTGTTTCCAGCATTATTTTTGGAATAAATACATATCCAGGGGAAATTTCTACTCGTGTCTGTAGCTACTACAGAGTTCAATTTTCTTTTTCTTAATTTCTCTTCAAGTTAAGTGCACCAAAATAAGGCTTCCCTTATTTCTTTAGCTCATATACAGCTAGAATATTTGTAGCATACCTGAAATAGGTCTTGTTGATTTATAGGTACCTTCCTGCTGTAGTCCGAACTGTTAAGTAATGAATAGATTATCTAACTCGCTTTTAAATGTCTCCAGTGATGGAAAGTCCTGTAACCCTTCCATCTGTCAGGAATGATGTAGTTATTATCTTCCCAATTTTGCCTAGGATGTTAGACTGTGACCCTTTATGTTCTGTTTTCTGGGTGATGCTGAGTATTCAGATGTTTAAATAATTTTATAAACTTTTTTATGAGTTCTAGGGCATACTTAATGTTTAATTTGATCCACTTTCTGTCAGAGGATTTATTGTGTTGTCACTTATGAATGGAAAATGTAAGTGTCTCACAAGATCAGGAGGTAAAGATGTATATATAAAGAGTGGTGTGTTTCATCATGCTCCTATGCCAATGAGCAGTAAGCTTATGATGTAACACTTCCTATCTGCACATCGTGTAAAGTTGTGGAGGAAACTCTCTTTTTAGTCCAACAAATTATGAACAGTGAGGGAAGAGTGCTCTTTGTGGTCACTTACTTCCATGCTATTCAAGATAGACAGGAAATATGGAATAGAAAATACTAAGAAGTAAATTAGCAGCATAGTTTCAAAAAGCCTCTTTTACTTACCTAATATCTAATTGTTCAGCATATATTTATTTTCCCATAAATTCATCATCCTTTATGCTACTGAATTTTTTGCTTATTTATTGCACTTTTGATTTTTTTAAATTTTTTATCTGAGTTCTCATGCAGAAAATACTTGCTGTTACTGCAATAAGAAATAAAGGGCAAAACAGGAAAACAAATTTGCATCCAAAGCACAGGCTGGGGCACATTCTGCTGGATTATGCATCTTCAAATCTTTCTCTGGAAGTATATTATAAACAAGACTTCTTCCAGGTTAGAGTGATCAAAATTACTATGTACATAGATTTATCCCAACTAATTTAAAACAAAGGATGCTTGCTGAAGCTGTATTTTGTCTACAATATGCTGCGTATTTTAGACAATTACTATTATGGAAAGCATGTCATAATTGAGATGATCAGCCATTGGTTTTAAAAACGGATTTTCTAGCAATTAATTACTTCCAGGCTATCTCTGTAACAGTACATGATACCAAATACAGTTTATGCATGAGATATCGTTCTAGAAGTATGTCCAAATGCTTGAATTTACTTTATTTGAAGACAGAAATTTGTGCCGACACCTTGAAAGATTGTAATGTTATGGCTGGTATTATGAAAAGAACATTCTGCCAGGTTTTGATTCATCATTATTAACACTTAGTATTCAAAGCAGCGCATAAAAATACCAGGCCAAATGTTCCAGAATCTCAACATTTTCCTCTGTTGATATCAGCAATGTCTTACCAGTTTTAACACACTTCATTAATGAACACCCTATGCCAGATGTGCCCCTGTTTAAATGCCTAAAAATAACCCTTAAGTTGTTCCCTAGCAAATGCTAAGCTGACATAAAGATGAGCTTATGGCAATAATTATATTGCTGCCTTTAAGGTTTATGTTGCGCTTGCAATTGAACACACAATTTGAGATTTTTACACTGAGAATGGTCTTGAGGCTACTACCTAGGAATATTAGAAAAAAGTTACAATGTAATGAGAGAAAGGCATATAATTAATTTTGTCTGAGTTATACTTAAAGTAGTGAACAGACGGACAGTTTTTAAATCTGAAAATCCTATCACTTGCCAGCTGTAGTATGTTACATACAGCATGTCTGGCTCAAATACAGAAAAATCCTACTTAAAAAGTTAGCAGGTATCAGGAATATTTTGCCAGTTCTTTCTACTGTTGCAGAAAGGGTAATCGCCGTTTCTAAGAAAATGATATGTAGGATGAGTGAGAAGCTGATATGTAGTCTTTGCTCAGGGGAGGGAGGGAAAGGAACATGACAAGGAATAAAATAAAGCCTTACTGAAACTTCCTCCTGACGATTCATTGAACACATGAAATGACTAACTTATTTTGAAGTACATATATTTGTTTAACCAGTTCCATTCTCCTACATACTCTTGAAATATTTGTTGAAATTTAGGCCCATTTTCCCTATGTGCTTTTCAACCTGTGGATGATATGCATAGAGATTCTCCCAGGAATAACAGGTGTTACCCCACTATAAAATAATATATATTCTAGGTAGTACCATCTGTATTTGTAACAACGCTATTTTGCGATGTTTCTGATGATGGCATCCAACATGTAATGCACCTTGCCAAAGATGGTTTGCGTTGTTGCTCTTCTGAATTGCTCTGCCTGCAGGGAAGACATGTTTATAATTTTCCAAATATCAGTTTACAAGGTCGAGGAAAGAAGAAAAAAGGAACAGTCATCAAATACTATTATCTTGTGCTTGGTTACACCTTTATTATTCCAGAGAAAATAACGTACGATCTTGTTGACATCCTGTTGTAAGCAAAATACGAATATTCTCAGTTTTATATATTGGCTGTGGACTTTAGGTTCCTCTTTTTATACAATATTTATTTTGTGAGTAATTTTATACAATATTTATTTTGTGAGTAATTTTTCATGATTCATTAAATTTAGTGTTTCATGGTAAATATCCAAAGGGTATGTGGCACAGTCAGCTCTTTAAAATATCTAAATAGGAACTAGAACATGTAGAAACTACTTATATAAACTGGGAATATTACAACTGAAGTAAATGTAAGGAAACCAACTTTAAATAATTGGACCATCAAAATTTCCACCCACCCTTCAAAGTTTGTAGCAGGAAAGATTATTTTTGAATAAGCAGAGGAAAGGTGATCAACAGAAAAGTAATGGTAGAAAGCAGGGAGTGACAGGTTTGGCCAATTGACCTGTCTTTTCTACTTCTACCCCAAGCGTACTAGGAGATCATGTCTAGGTAGGGGAGTGATCTTCTGTCCCTGCTGTGTCTGTAACAGGGTCTCTGAAGCTGTTGGAGAGCAAAATACCCTTAGGATTTTAATCCTCTTTGCAGTACTGTTCTTTAAAATAACATCAAGTGATGATGCATGGAAGAGATGCCAAGAATCCACCTTTCCTACAGCTGAGAGTCACTAAACATGTTACGCCTTGGAGAACTAGAGCAAGAGAGAGATCCATAGGGTTTAACAATGTAAACGGTGTCAGTCCATCTGCAGGCACAACACCGCTCTCCTGCTGGATGGTCCAAGGTCTGTGTAGCAGTGCTGGTTTAAGCTAGTACTGACAGCTTCGGGATTTTTCCCGTTGGTTTTATTCCTGTCTCTGTCTACATTGTGCCCCTGTTTGCATGGCACCACTGTACTGCTGGTCACAAGATCCCCCAGGACAGCTGCTGAGGTGACTGATTGATTGAGCTAATCATGTAACCTATCAGACACACGTGGCTGTCCCCATTGACAGCTTCACTTATAAATTCATCCTTCATGAGTAGTAAGGCCCTTTGAAATGTTTATCTGTGTAGTGTCTTCTTTTTAAAATAATGTTGCTTGTTAAGCACTAGAAGAATAAAAGAAATCCAGTAAAAAATGTTAAAAAGAGAAAAAGCATATTCTTTCTATAGTACTGGAGTATATGATCATGATGGTGAAGGTCATTAATTTGACAGAAGAAGATAAAGCAGTTTATAATTACTATTCAAAATATGCTTCTGTGAAAATTGGGAGTAAGCTGGAAAGTTTTGTCTTGACTAATTAAATGTCATATTATTAGTTTTTTACCTACCAAAGACTTTGCAGGGGTTAGATGTGTGAAGATGTTTAGACTAATTTCTAAGAAGTATGAATATGGTCATCAGCAGTAGTGTGTGAAAATACAGGTTTTGTTATACAGAAATGGGATTAGAAAGAGGAAACTGTATATATCCTATCTAAATTTCATATGTTGACGGAATAAACGGGGGGTGGGAGGTGTGTGTCAATGTCCAAAGGGGCCTTTTGCAACAGCTTGGTTACAGTAAACAGGAGACTCATTTCTTTTTTTTATGCTTATTCCCAGTTTTTCCACAAATCTGGGAAGGAATAGTAGCTGGAATGCCCACTACTTTTAAAATTAATATGAAGAGCCTTAAGATTATTTTTATGTAAATGTCATTTTCAATAACTGAAATTGTCAGTGACAGCATTAAAGCCATATGCTATCTAATAGATAACAAACGAACAATTACATGTTTACACAAACCACTTTATTTTCACAACAAAGTTCCAATGCCTAAACTTTAATGATAAACAAACAAAAAAAGTTTAGACATAGGAACACTTTGAGAATTAATCTGTTGTATTTTAGTTGCAGCTTAAAACTGGTAAAAAATTAATTCAGGAGGGAGGTCCCAATTGTTGCGGGATGGAGGTATCAGACCACACCAATTTAATCTCTTTTTAAGCCAAGATGAAATTTTAGCATATGCAGAGAGTCTAGCTGTCCTGCTTTAGACCCATTTAGACTTATCATATCCCTTTCTGTGTAGCCAAGGAAGTATATTTTGAGAACATTTAAACCTTAAAATGATTTAAGATGAAAATATACTTCAGAATTTCGTCTTGCAACTCTAATACTGGTATTGGTAGTGGTTACGGTAAGCTACTTCTAAAGCTTAAAGATAATTCATATCAATAGAAGTTTTTCCAGTTATTTTATATGGTCCATTGGCCAAATACTATCCTTGCACATGCTTTCTGTTAGCTTCCATAGAATAGAATGTCAATCTATTGGCTCATTCTCTGAAGAAAATATTACTTTAAGTGCAAGTGATCTTCTTGTCCAGAACAATTCCGAAGATTTATTATGACAAAGCATAATTGTAGTTGGAGATAATTCAGTCTATTGTCTCTTTGCAATGAGAATGAGAAAACACCAACTGAAAAAAAAAAAAATTCTCTATGTCTTTCATTACATGAGGCAATGGGAAAAGACATCTGGAGTTATCTATGAATTCAAAGGTGCAACCTGAAATTTCCTCTGTTGGCTCATTACACCCATTATCTGTCTTCATTTTCTGCCCTTTTTCAACTGAATCATATACTATTTCCTTCTGGACTGCAGTTATTCTCTGCTTCATTAGCCGCTAATGAGTTGAGATACAGAACAGCACATCTTCTTTCTTTGTTCTTTCCTAACATTTACTGAGGTGCTGGGGGCTTTTTTTTTTTTTTTTTTTTTTTTTTTTAGGTAGAGGGCTGGTGGTTTAAGAGGGAGAACTGGAAATACCAAGATAGTTGATATCCAGCTCAATACTCACAGATTTAATTGTGCTTACAGAACAATTTTTGATGAAAATGAAAATTATCTTGATTCTTTTAATGATAAAGATCTAGTTGCTTCTCTCCTCAATGAATCTTTTGTTATTAAGAGCTGCAATATATATAGTCTCATAATCTGAGAATGATAATGAAGGTAAACTGAACCATTCATTTTTAATCCCTATTCTGATGTTGACTATCACTGGGAATGATGATTCATACCTACTGTGCCTGTCTGTTTATAGACTGACATTTTAGTTATTTATCAAAAAAGGTATTCAGGAAAGGATTCTATAAGGAAGTATAAGTTTTAAGGTTTTGATTGTTTGAGGTTTTTTAATTTGGTTTTTGTTTTTCTTTTTTTTTTCCCCAATTTGATTCTCAAGGCAGGAAAAAAGAAAACAGCTTTGAAGTGCATACTGTCTTCTAGTCTCTCCAAAATGAAAATGTCAATAAGGAAATACACCCTTTGTAAGTTCTGTGTTTTCTACAGAAAAAGTAATGGACTCTCTTGTAGTTGTGTAGGTAGGTTCTACCAAAATGATTTCTTCACTGGAGGCCATGGTAATTCTGCAACAATGGAAAAACAGTAAGACCCTCTGGTACTTGGAAGCGCTGACTCACCATTAGTATCATGCTCTGAAACAATAATCACTTTCAAATGCAGGACACAAGATTATAATGGTGTTTTGAGAGGTGTTTAATTTATAATGTCCAACAGTGTCCTTACTATGTCCAGAAACTACACAAAATGTAAATGCAACTAATTTAAAGATAATTGAATATTTTTAAAAGTATATAATGATGTAATTGCCGAAATCGAAATTTCATGGCTGGAATTTTAATTCATTAAGTATGTTTAAAGGTGCAAATTGAATCCACATGCTGTAGTAACATGAGACTATGAACCACACCACCCTTCTTTTGAATTTGCTCAGCAAAACTGTTTTTTTTCTGTGAATACCTTTTTTTCTGCTCATATATTTCTGGAAATGCATGTAAATTTGTTCTCAAGCAAAAGTAATTTATGGGCATATTTTTTTCTTCTCTCCTTAAACTTCAATATGTGATGAAATGATTTTTGAAATGCAGATTTTCTTATGAAAATAAATGCTTATTGCTTTATATCCCCTGCATAGGAAGTGATGACATGTAGATTTCATTGGGATTATTTATCCATTTATTTTGACTTATATTTTGCTTCCTTTCCAATAGTTATGTATAGATGTAAATGTAAGACCAAACTTTCAAGGTGTCATATAATTGCATAAAATAACATTTTCTGGGTTTTCTGGGTTTCAGTGTATGTTTTACTCTGTGCAGTGCTATATGCAAATACTACATATCTTTGTCATCAAACCTAGAAACCCAGCTCTGCATTGAGAAAGAATCTGTGGTGCAAAACTCACCTTCAGGTAGAAAAACAGCATTTCCATTTACACCTGAAGTTGGCCTTCTGTTACAGTCCTGTTAGCAAATGAAGTACTGTACTGTGCAACTGCTCCTTCTTTAGGGCAGAGCATTAACACATTCCTTTATGTCTTTTAAAAAATAATATGGAAAGAAGATGTCCAAAGACGTCCAAAGATATGACAGCCTTGACTTAAACTTTATAACACATAGCAACAATAAGACTTCTGTTCTCCACTCCTTTGAAGTGCAAAAATAAGTTCAAATACTGTATTGCAGCAGTGGAGTAGACCTCAGCCTTGGAGAGGAACTTTAGGAAACTTCTTCTTCCCCAAGTAATAGCAAAATATCTTTTATGAAAGACAAAAGAAACG
The DNA here is from genome assembly GCA_008921705.1 of Burhinus oedicnemus. Classification (NCBI taxonomy): domain Eukaryota; kingdom Metazoa; phylum Chordata; class Aves; order Charadriiformes; family Burhinidae; genus Burhinus; species Burhinus oedicnemus. The sequence continues at coordinate 2,444,044 of VFFE01008954.1, read as the reverse complement.
GGGCAAAGAAATCACTAACTAGATCAGATTTGACAGAGGTATGAAAATGAGTTAAAATAAATTGAATAAAATCTGAACATGAATACTATGAAATAGGAGTTATCTGGGAAAAATATGAAAGGCTAGGCTCAATAAAACGTTTCAGCGGTAAAATTTGAAATAATCATATTAAACCAAAATGAAAATGGCTTTAAATCTCTCTAAATAAAATATATTTGCGAAAAATACAAGGAACAGTGCACCATGAGTCCGTGGGCTTATCTAAATCTAACATGTGAATTCTTACTTTACAATTGTATGCTTTTTACATCTTCACTTTTTATATCTCATCAGGTTACCAGGAATACAAATAAATAAATCCACATGCTTCTTAAAATAACAATAAAAGAATCAGAAAATTTGAAGATCACTGTCTTGCCCTTAATTCATAATGACTCTATAGAATGTAGTACAGGATTCTATGAGTTACATGTCCTGCAACAATGGTTAGGTCTATATGCCTCACAGAAGAAGAAAACAATGAAAGTAATTGCCTTGAGGAAATTATTCCTATATTCCCTGCTCACATGAGTTCCTTTTTAGCATTCTGCAGAATGCTATTGACTGAAGACTACACGTTTTTGAATGTTCAGCTGTTTCTAGAAAAATAAAAAGGATAAATAAGAGGGCAAAAAAAGTCTATTATTAGCCATTCTTTAAGTACAACTTGTGTTTTATTTTACTTTAATCATTTAAATTGCAATTTGTAACCAATCTGTGACTACACTGACAGGTCAAGGCTGAATACTTTCTCCAGTGCGGATAAAAGGAAGTATAGTATATGCTACAGCTAAAACAAAAACAAAAAAATCCTCTTTAGGGCGGTCATGAGAGAAGTTTCAAAAAGATCTAAAAGAAACTGTACTCAGGCAACCGGTAAAATGCTATTACTCATTATCCATCAACAGATAGCACTAAGCTTAAAATATTACAGTTGGATATTAAAACTTACCCTTAAAAGAATTTGGATAATACAATGTGATAATTTTCCATCCCATTTACCATCAACTCTCCTCTATTTATAATTCTGGAATGTGTTTAGGATCTAAGATCTGGCTATTTCTCTAAGAGGGCATCTAACAAGTTTGGACACATAGCCTTTCAATGCCTACTGATGATAATGAAAATTTAAGTGGTTTTGTATGAAACATTTAATTTGAGTTTATGCAATATAGTACCTGTATGGAAGTAGCTACAAATGTCTTTGCCTATGGATATCTGTGAATTGAAATGGAGACTTATTTCTATGAAATTAAAAAAAGATACATACAGTATCCTTTTTTTCCATAGGAAAGACATTAAAAAAGAAGGAATGAGCCTGATAAGCAGTTTGGAGATAAAAGAGTGCATCAAAAAATTATGAGGATTAATAAAGCAGTTTTAGCTAATTTGTTATGTGAAAACATGAGTGGAAGAAAGATTTTTAATATAGGGATGATTGCTCCTGTGTTATTATAGGGCTCCTCAGAAGTAAGACACACAGCATTTAGGGATGTTTCTCAGTTCATCTGTGTCTCAGTATCCCACCTACTGGGCGATGGGATGTGGCACTAAAATCACACCAAGATTTGATTATAAGAAAGGAATAAAGGAAAAAGAATTAATGAAGGAGGGTGGGAGAGTGGCTGTTAACTTCATACATTGCTGCAGAAACTTAAGCTGTTGCATACACACCAAGTTCAAGACATTTAAAATTTTAAGACTTATTTGGAAGGCAAATGTTCAGTTGGAATGACAGTCTCCTTCTATAACTATATATAATATAACTTGGTATAGGTTTGCAACTCTTCTACTATTAAGGAGAAATATAAATTAAGATTTTATTTTTTTTTATACAACTCTAGTCATGTGAGAGGCAATTTGTGCTGGTAGATATACTTAGAAGAGAAGTTGAAAGAGCCAGCTACTACTGTCATGTCATAAATATCTTATTTACCACAAGCAGCTTTTGTCCAAGACAACCACTCTTCTGATGCACATTTTAAAACCACAGCAGCACTCTTTCTGTATTGAATGAAATCTCCCATAACCCTAGGAAGAATTTTCTCTCTGCAAATGACCATTTCTGCGTAATAATTACAAAACCTACTCCCTGTCACATTGTATCCCCTCTACATCCAGTCATTGCAAGCAAACAAACAGCCTTCAAGAGATGAAGTTGAGAGGAGGAAATGTTTAATGTTAAGTTATTTCAAAACAGCACAGATTACTGTTTAGATGGGCAAGTTTCAGTTCTACTTTCTATCCTTGATAAGAAAGTGAATACATGTAGATCTTCGCTACCATAAAAGTTTAATTACAAAAACCCTCAGTCTGAAAGCAAAAGCTTTTACATAAAGTTACTTGCACTCTCCAGTGCTGTTTTTGTGGCATGGCAGATAAGTCATTGCATAAGATCGGCTTCGCTGTCATGGTTCTGCTTATGAAGATAAAATTAAAAGTCCAATTAAACACAGCTAGAAGGTGTGAACGAAGTGAAATAATTATCTTAGAATTCCAGTGCTTTCTAAGTGAAAAAAGAATGCATCGACATTATCGATAATCTGCCTAAACTAAATATAATAACAAAAGGAAATAGATATAACCCCTTAGAAAACAAACCCACAGAAAAAAAATTCCCAAAGGCATTAATGTTAAGTTTTTATACAGAGAAAAAACCCCACAGTTTAACTTCTCTACATGCTATTTTATCTCTCAGTCAAAGAACAGGTAATTAATTCAGTGTCTTCTACTCTGTTCAGATTTCCTTTAGCAATGTCTACCCACTATTTTAAAACCGCTGCTTTTCCTTGGCTCAGTTGGCAATTAAGTAGTTAGATTCAAACTCAAAGAATAGTGGAATATGAAATCATAAGCAAAAATTATTACTATATTTTAGCCTGGCTTACCAGTAAGTTTCAAAACATTTATTTCAGGAAATGGGAAAAGTATATAACACTCAAAAAGAGAGAACTTCAGGTAATAAAAGTCAATAAATCACAAATACTATAGTTGTCAAAAAAAGGAATATGTTTTTCCTGATCATATTATCACTGCTTGCTGAGCAGATAACTTCTTTAAATCTGATTGTATATTTTCAATAAATTAATTGTCCTTGATTTTTCATTAAGTCAAAAGAAATTTCATATGTTTTATCTCTCTGGCTATGTATAAACCAACTTTCTTCAAAAACATGTCATCTTAATCTTAAAGCTTTCATGACTTTCTTGAATGCTATGCACTACTATAAAGTCTAGAGAAATTAAATAAATAAGAATTCTATTTGCTTTCCATGTAACTTGCTTTTGAATGGAAGCAGACATGTTTTCATGTTTTGCATGTGTAATTCTTTTTAAGTTTTCCTGTCTTAACTAGATCTTTGAAATGATTGTTAGTACAGACAAGAGTATAGTTAAAAACAATTCTGAAGTTCACCTTTAAGATTTAACATATTTTAGAAACACTGCATTTTGCAAAATGGTGAAATAACACTGTAGGGAGGCAGATAAACACTTAAACATTAAAGATAAGAAAGTACTGTACTTTAATCATGACGAAAGAAAAAGTGGAGCTAAGAGAAGTTTAAAGTTTTAAGGTCTCTCCATTTAGATTTAAAGTAAATGAATTGTCACATGGAAAGCTGGATGTATTTCCTACTCTACTACTTATTGCCTAATTTCCTTGTAAGAAACAAAAACTTCTTTTCAGACTATTCTATTAAAAATGTAAACTGGATAGTTTCTTCTATAACAAGTTGAGATTTGTATTCGTAGTCATTTTTCTCTTGTGGAAGTTTTTGATTCGGTTTCCCAGCAGGCACAAAAGGGCAAAAGCTTCTTCCTTTGTTCTAAAAGGTCTGTAGTTTGTGTGTTTAAAAATATCACCAGTCTCCACTACCAAATAAGTTTAAACTCCTGAAAAGACAGCATTACCAAAAAAGGAGTGGCCTTAGAAAAAGGTTTGGGTGGTCTTTTGGAAGTTCAGTCTCACAAAGTAATGTTTCCTTTTTTTATTTTAAAAAAGAAGAAAATTTCGTCATTTTGTCATTCAATTTCAATTAGTGGAAGTTGTTTATTTTGTCCTTGTTTCTGCCAGTTAAATGTATGATCTATGAGCTGTTTTAAATACCTGTGGAAACACTCTTACTGTGTTTTTCACATTATCTCTATATTTTACTGTCGCTGAACATCAGCATGGTCACGACTGTATCATTTAAAGGCTTATATTCAGTCAGTCACAAGTCAGGTATGTGACCCATCCCTGGCTCTTATTGCTTTCCATGGAGTTGTCATCATGAAGCTCATATTAATTTTCACAGATTTGCTCACTGTTAATTAACTCTGAAATTCAGAGCACTGAAGCCTTTTATATTTTCATATGCAAAAGTGAAATGCTCCCATCAGTATTTATCCTGGAAAATGAACAATTCTGAAAAAGAGCTAAGCAGCCAAAAATACGCTATATAAAATATGCATTGAGTCAGAAAAGGGAAGAAAATCAATAGAGTTCTTATAAATTCTGTTAGCCTAAGGGCATCAGTGACTTGCAATATAAGCCAACATATTAAGTGCTTTGTTTTGACAATTTACTTATAAATAAATTTCTACTTTCTCAGCCTAGCAATGGAGCACTAAAAACTCCAGCTTTGGCATGCATATCTCCCCTTTAACCTCTACCAGTTGCAGATACGCTAACTTGTTGTTGTTTTATAGATGGCATCCTGTCCTGTAAGCTTTTCAACATCTCCGATTTACTGAAAACATGAAAATACATATATGCAGATGACATCAAAATTGGGATAAATTGAGGTATAAGAAACAGAATAGAAAATAATTCTAAAATAATTACAGTTTGTTCAAGCAATGGCTGTATTTGCTACCACAGATTTTGCACTCAGAAGCAGAATTGCAAGGATGAAGTGAGCTGTTTTATAAAAACTATAGTACATATTCCTGGCTAGCATAGTGTGGCATGCTTACTCAGCAAGAACATCCTGATAAAACCACTGTTTGAACACTGTTTTTAGAGCAATTATTTCAACGTTCTATTTGATATCTGGAAAAGGTGTGGATTTGACGGATTGTCATCAAGCTCCAGGAAATACATATGGTTTTTCAAGAAATGTATAGTTGTGCTTTTCAAATCAGAATAATTTTTCTATCCTTTGGTCCGATTTATGTGTCTGTCAGCCATAGCTTATAAATTGCAGCTTTCCCAAACAAGGAAGAAAATTATGTTTGCTCATATTTGCAGACGATTTTCAGACAGCCACAGCTTCAGCTTTTCATATGGATTGGATGTACTTCAGAGGAATAAAATAAAAATGAACAAGTATAAAAAGAAAATAGACAACACAATCAAATAGCAAGTGGGTCTGACAGCGTTTTTCTTTTGATAGCTTTTTGACAGTTCTGTTACCAGAGCACAGTCAGTCTCTACCCTTGGTGAGGTAATGTCTGTATATGATTCTCCCTGCGCCTTAAGCACAAATAGCTCGTTGCAGATGGTCTGACTTGATCAGGATATCAGAAATACTTTAATTGTAAATTAATCTACAGTGTCAGCCTGTCAATGTCATCTGTGTCACCACCAACACTTTCCTGAGGTTTGCCAACAGCAGTAGGCCTGCTGTTGTGCCGGTTTATCTCGGTGGCCTTCAGTCTTACAGAGGAAGAGAAAAAAGTTGCTATTCAGAGCAGACTTTACTGCAAAAATCTCCCCAGCTGAACGGTTCGCAATGGCCCTTTGCAGTCTGAAGCTGCCTTTGAATCTGTCAGGAGCGAGCGCTAGTAATTTAACCCACCTGGTAATGGTTTTCTGTCAGGAATTCTGTCACTTTTTTGCTAAAATTATTTGTTAAAATCCAGAAACAGGCACATTAGAGGTGGTATTACTTATTCTTAATTTTCTCTTAAAATGAAATATATAGTGTCTAGATAACACTAATATTACTAAAGTTTTCCAGTTGATACAGAAGTTAAACATATGCATCACTACCAGACTCTTCTGGCTATCCCAAGACAATAAAAAACTGATATTTGTACTTCTTAAAGAGTTTTTCTTCACCAATTTGTACAAGTAATTGTCATTGATATTGCTGTCCTGTACTGCTTGTATTTTTCTACTGAGTTCTTGCTTTTATCAATAATGTTTGTTTCTTTTCAGTACTGTTGAGAGGTAGAGGTTTGGTTTGTTTGTTTTTTGTTCTTTCTGAAAAGAGCATTTCAGTCAGGAGATCTGACATTACAACTTACTTCGAAAGTAACTTTTTTCTTGGAGAATCCTTACTCTGATTTAAATTTCAAGGTCAAGCCATTAACTTGATTCTCTCTTCCTGCCCTTCTCCAGGTAAAGAAATAATAGATAGACAAATTTTGGCCTCAGTTTTATAATCTTAAATAGGGTAAGATATGCTATTTAGCACAGTTACCTTGCCTTTAGAAGGACTGGTGTTCTATGAAGCGTAATATCAGGGAACAGTATCTAGGATGTAAATATTTTTATTATTTAAAAATAAGGATGGGAAAAGTGAAACAGAATTACTGAAAATAAAATGAAATAAAATTTGCCACAGAAAAACTGCATATGTCATAACTATCATGAAGTGTTTGGCTATCAGTTTTTTACATGATCAGGTTTGATAGAGGTTCAAATAAGTTAAAACAATGTGAAAAACTGGTAAACTGCAACCTAGTCGGTTAGTAGCTAACAAAGTTATAAGGTTTTCCCAAAGTACAAAACCCAATGATAGTAAAGGATTCTTACAAAAAATTGAGATCACTCATTTTGTAAATTTAATGCAATAGTGGGAAAGGAATCAAATCTCCTAAAATGAAAATGGTAATTTCAGGTCAGTAATGACACGGCCTCTTCATATAAAACTACTGATTTTTAAAGCATTGCTTATATTTAAACATTTTAACATTTAAAGTTATATTTAAATATGCTAAACATATTTGAAATGTGTTTGCGTATAAATGCAATGTCTTCTAATTCTTAAAGCACATGCACTTTTTGCAGTGTTGTATTTTAACATGTCCTGCTTCCACTGATATGAATGAACAAATTTCAGGATAACTTAAAATTTCATGATTAAGCATAGCTATGAGTTCTTAAATCAAAGTCAGTTTGACTAGTTTAGCAGTTATAGGCTATGCCATTTTTTTGCATTATGATAATTACAAGTTCTTCTACTCACAATGCTCAATAAGTCTTTCAGCAGACTTGCATTCAGGTTTTCCTTGGGTGTCAAAAGCCAGTACTTTATTGATCGCTGTGACCTGACTTTTCTCAACTATTCAAATTTGGCTCCTCTTTACTCTTTCTGTTAGTTATGATGTTCGAAGCCATTGCTTGTAGATCTAAAATCAAGAAATATATAGGGGAACAATATAGCAATAACGGCTATGGACATACCTGAGGATTTTGTGATAGAGTTTGCTTATGTGGGTTTGTCTTATTTCTTTACATATTTGAAACACAATGTCCTCTGACTAATTTAGACTATCATCAACATTTTACAAATTCAGTTTACTTCACATTTAAGAAGTTTATTGCTACAAAAAGTCTATGATATTTCACCCCAGACGTGGCTGCTCTTCAATAACTTAAATGTGATGCCACACTACAATTTGGAGTTTTTTTACTCTGGTTGAACACTTGCACGTTAATAGCATTCTTTTATCTGCAGTTTGGATCTAGACAAAAGCATAATGGAAGATGTAATTGTATTTCTTATTTTAAGCTTCCTTAGGAAATGTCTTATCTTGCTTACTTTCCTTCTTGTTTTAGGAATAACTCTGGAGTTTTTTAGGTTGATGCACGGGTAGGACTTAATAACAAAAGAATGGAATTTATGTTTGCTGCTTAGAGCCATAATATTTTCAAACAACAGCAGCATCGAAATGACAAGTAAATGTACAATTTAGTCTTGTCAAACAGTGTGGGTGTATTTGAAGTTGACAAGGCATAAACTGTGAAGTGGTATCCCTTTTAACCAATATAGCTCTAATGTACATTGATATAACTTGAAGGGATAATACAGTCTTTCATGAACTGAAATTGCAAGAATTATGTAGAACTTTTGGAAGTTAATTCTACTCTTCCGATACAAAGTATACTGGATTATTTTACTTTAATGTCTAGAGAGTTTGAACTAAACTTTTTTGGAGAAAAGGTTATAAAGACTAATAAGGAAAAAAAGAATTTAAAAATTGTACACTTAAATATTGTTATGGTCATAGTTGTCATTGTATTAGTATTCAGCATGTGCAACAGAAAATAAATTAATTCAAAATGCTTTTAGGTTGAGACTATCAGAAAAGCCATAGGAAGTCAGGGACCTATATCCCACTAAAATATATATGTCTTCAAATTTTATAAAGGCAAAGCCCCTAGATATAAAGACATGTGAAGATGCTCAAAGGTGAGTTACGTACTGAGGATTAAATTAATAAAGCTTTAATTCTGAAATGACGGATAAAATTTAAGAGAGATGATTAGACTAAGAGCATTGGTTCTTGATTTTTTGGAAAAATTAGGAATTTCTTTTTGCTACATTAAGATATTGGTTACCTTTGGTAAATCTTTTCTAGGAACAAGGTTTTTTCCATCTAGGCCTCCATAAGTAATATAAACCCACAATTCTCATTTTACATCCTCAATAACTTATGTGAACTTAATGTTAAGCTATCTTTGAAATCATAACCAGCTGTATAATATTTTGGAGAAAATGATTCAATTATTTGTCTAATCTGATGAAGTTGTAACTGTGGATAATTTACAGAGCTATGCTGTGGGAAATATTTTCAATTTACAACTATTTTTTAAAGAAAGTTTCATATGTTATTTACTATGGAAATGAAAAAGGACATTAAACATAGAAGATTGATGAAAATGTAAACTATTTACAAACAAGTAAATATTTACCTAAGGAAATTGTCTCTTGTGTGCATTGGAATAAAACAATTAAGGTCTGTACATTTTGTAGGTTTTTTATTACTTATAACAAATAGTAGGAGGTGGTAAAAATAATTAGGAGAATAATAACCAATTTTGAGTGTTTGTCCCTAACTACTTTTACTGCAGCACACATTTCAACCTTAATGGCCAAGCATACTGGTTTTAATCACAAATTAAATTCTGACTTATTAAATTTCTTACAGTTTTACACAATAATCTTTAATCATTAAAATTTACATCACTGCTTTCTGCTAACAGAAGTTTGTTTTCAGTATATAATCAGAGTTTTCTGGATGTGAATATGTAGCAATTTGTTTCTTTTACAGGAATGTGTCTTAGCAACCATGTCCTCTTGATGGGAAAGAAATTAAACTTTCTTTTCTGATTAACATAATGCAGTTAGTCCAGATTGACGAAGGGGTGGCTGTACATCTGTGACTGAGGGAATAAACCAAATATGTCAATTTGGATAAAAAAGTAAACATGCCATGATCAGGACAGATTTTCATATTAATTGTCAGCACAATAATTATGTAAGTATAATTAATGTTTAGTCTCTGAAGTCGCTTGAGTAACAAGAACGCCCAAATACAAATCTGTAGTGTTGTCAACATTCATGCAAGTACAGGAATTTTAAGGGTGCTGTTACATATAATTAAGTCAGCAAGCTGCCTGTTTATCAGCTAAATAAAATGGTTAATGGTTATGACCCTGGTAAATTTTTGACAGTCCTCTCTTGTGAGTGTAACAAGGTTGTTTTATGGAATGGAGGATTTTGACTGCATGTTGTCTTGTCAGTTGTGTCTTTGCTTTCACCTTGCTAGCCAGGCATCTTCTCCATCTCTGGTTCACAACTTAAACTAAAAAGGCAGTTGTTAAAATTTTCATCATTAGATTTGTTCTTATTGCAATTACTTTGTGCAGACTGAAATACTGAATATATGTTTCAGTGCAAGCTCTGTAATTTTTAATATTAAGTTTCCTTCAGTTTGAATTTGTACACTTGAGCTGCAGTTGAAGGGCTCACAGAAGAATTTCAACTCCAAGTATTATTTCCATGAATTTTTAAAGTGTACCAGAGACATCATTTCTGTTGAAATAATTTTTTTAAGTCTGGGACACAGGATATATACTTAACTTGTTCATAAATCACATTTTGTTAATGGTGGTGGTGAGAGAACCAAAAAGAAAGGAAGCAATTGGAGGTTACTATTTGTAGGAGTACGCTGGAGGAGCATAACAGAGGGTGCTCAGCTGAAAGGCTGAAGCACGGTCATATAACTCAAGAGGGACATGGAGTATTTTTGTTTTATTGTGAGTACAGCAAACAAGGAATAAAAGTTTTGAAGAGCAGAAATCTTGAGAGAGAAATTATGCTGAATACTAGATTCTGTTTGAAATACAGCGTGCGTTTATCTTTAGAGATGACAAGATTTCTTTAAAAAATTAGTGTTCTAGAGATTAAAGCCGAAGACTCAGAAATATGAAAATGTGAAATAAATTACACTAATTGAATCTTAGTTTTCCTTTCAGAGACTGCCTTTAGTCCACATGCCAACCACAATTAGGTCCTCTAGAATCCAAGGACTTGCTTTTGAGGACACTCAACTTTGATCAGCTTGTAGCCAAGTGCCTTACTGGATGTAAATGACTTCCAACTGGTGTGGAAAGTCAGCCTCGCTTTGCAATTCTCAAAGGCAGCCCAGACAGTGCAGAAAATCTTAATGTACTTGAAACTGCATGCACTTACTTCACTGGCCATGGCACAATGTATGCCTGATGAGTCAATGTATTTTGCAGTACAGAAGGGTGCCATGTTACATTTACCTTAGAGTCAAATTTCAGTTTTTGCTCTGGAATTTGGTCTTAGATTAGCACAACTGTTTTATATTTTCAAATTCTGATTGTTGTTTACCTTTAAGTATTCAACAACTAATGTTTATATACTTTTAGAGTAATTTTCCAATAATGGAAAGAATATACAAATATATCATCCTTATTTGTCAGAAAAGTATGTCATGTCTGCTCTGCTTCAATTATGATTCAATTGAATTAAGAGGATCAGCTGAAATAAAGATACTTCTAACAATTTTAAATATATAATCTTTCACACTAACAAGAAAATTGAGTAGCAATGTCATAGTCAAACCGCAGAAAAATAAATGTATGACTAGATGCATGTCAAATATTGCATATAGGTCAGTGAAGCAAATTAAGACAAATGTAGTTCAGTTGTCTTAGCTTTCTACTGCAGTTCTGCTGTCTGTGTGTTGTCTCTGTTTTATTATGGTGAAGAATTAACAGCACTTCTGCAAATTTATCCTCTATATCTAGACATGTTTTTCAGGGCCTTTTCAGTGTTTCTGACTTTCCCTCCTGAGTACATATATTCTCTGAAATGCTTTTGCAATTGCATGGTACTGAGCCATCACATGTAGTTTCCTTGTACTGTCACTTGTTATATTTCCATTATAGTCTGGTGCAAATAGTTAATATGAGAGAAATGATGACTAAAACTGCCATTTTGCTTGAGCTGTTGGTATGGTTGGACATGGTAGAGCTAATTCAGGGAACTGTCAGTCATGCGGTGCAGCTGCTGTACGCAGAATCTCTCTTCCTAGACTTAATTGCAAGCTTCTCCACTATGATGCAAGACTTGTGTGTGTTGTTATAAGGCTCCATAATGGGGATTCAGTTTTCTGTGAATCAGCATCACATGTTTTGTGGAGACGTAAGAGATCTAATATACTATGCAACTCTTTTTTCCAACCTAGTTCTTGTTGTTTGAAATTCTTTCCCTCTTAGCCCACTGTTTTGTTTTTTGTCTCCCACTATACATGTGGATTGAAGCATATTCTTATTTATGAGTGGTTGCTCTATATGTCTTCCCCATAAATCTAACAATGTCTTTGGATTATTGAACTTTGTCTTAGTGTTTGAAATTGGATATAGTGGCTGATGTTGCATTGGTTTGTACACTAGTAGTGGTTATTTCTTGACAGTAGGATTAAAATATTATTAGCTGGTAAGAGCTTTTCTAGGGTGTTGGGGGTTTTTTTATTGCCTAGGACATTCTAGGACATTGCCTAGGCAATCCCATGCACAAATATAGGCTGGGTAGAGAGCGGATCGAGGGCAGCCCTGAGGAGAGGGACTTGGGGATGCTGGTTGGTGAGGGGCTCAACATGAGCCAGCAATGTGCGCTTGCAGCCCGTAAGGCCAACTGCATCCTGGGTTGCATCAAAAGAAGTGTGGCCGGCAGGTTGAGGGAGGTGATTCTGTCCCTGCACTCCACTCTTGTGAGACCCCACCTGGAGTACTGTGTCCAGCTCTGGCGCCCCCAACATAAGAAGGACATGGACCTGTTGGAGTGAGTCCAGAGGAGGGCCACAAAGACGATCAGAGGATTAGGGCACCCCTGCTGTGAGGACAGGCTGAGAGAGTTGGGGTTGCTCAGCCTGGAGAAGGCTCCAGGGAGATGTTAGAGCAGCCTTCCAGTATCTGAAAGGGGCCTACGAGAAAGCTGGAGAAGAGGGACTTTTTACAAAGGTATGTAGTGATAGGGCAAGGGGTAATGGCTTCAAACTAGAAGAGGGTAGATTTAGATTAGATCTCAGGAAGAAACTCTTTACTGTGAGGGTAGTGAGGCACTGGAACAGGTTGCTGAGGGAAGCTGTGGAGGCCCCATCCCTGGAAGTGTTCAAGGCCAGGTTGGATGCGGCTTTGAGCAATCTGGTCTAGTGGGAGGTGTTCCTGCCCGTGGCAGGGGGCTTGGAACTAGGTGATCTTTAAAGTACCTTCCAACCCAAACCATTCTATGATTCTCTCCAATTCCATAATGACCTTTCCTGACACTTGAGGTCTTGTGCTGGTCCCTGTAGGAAAGAGCACCTAAACTAGGAGCCATGGTTACCTGTCTCGCCAGAGATCTACTTTCCTGAGATGTCCTTCTGAAGGACACCATGTGGAGGCAAAGATGCCCAGATGCTGCTGGAAGTGCCTCCATCACAGCTAGGAAGAATGTCTGCTCTGAATTTCATGCAATGCAGTGCAGAAAGCACAACTTCAGGGGGGAAGATAAAAAGCACAGGTATCAATAAGAAGACATTATATTGGATTCTTTCCTTTCAGTTTGTAAGCTGTGTTTCTTTAGTCATTATTAAATTATTTGCATGACAGCAATAGATATCATTAAACTGGAATTAGGTAATATTTTATTGTCTCCAAAAGAGTTCAGTTACTGACATCCTTCTCAGCATGAAAAAATTCCATCTGTGAACCTTCCCAAACAATTCTTTCATTCATGTTTAAGAACCTGACTCATTCCTCCTTGTGTTTCAGATTTCAGATGTGAACTGAAATGTGTTGCTGTAGATAATAAACAATAACAATGAACACTATAAATAATTTAGTTGGTAAGTCCAACAGATTTGTCGATGGAAGCAAAGGTGATTCAAGAATATGACAGTTCAGATAAGCTATAGGAACACCCATAGCTGGTTGACCTAACTTCATAGTATTGGCCAAGAATAATTCTGGAAATGCTTTGTCACTTCCAAAGAAACGCTCCATTCCTCACTGCACAAGCAATTGTATAAATGCATTTAATCTTTTATTCACATGGTGGCTGGTTGTTAGTTGTGCCTTAGTTGTCTTTCAGATTCCTAAGAAACTTAGGACATTCTACTCTGTCATTGACGTGTCACTTTAGCCCTGCATTACTCTGAATATGTTCTTTTTTTTTTCCTAGTTTTTTTTTCCCCCAACAGTATTTCTTACAAGATGTTTCTATCTCCGTATTTATTACTTAAAATGCAATATGTCCATATATAAATGGTGCTAAATTTCCATCCATTAAAATACACAGATATACATTGCTTCTTGGCATGTGTTCTCAGGAAGATGCCTGTTATTTTAGTTGCCTAATTGTCCACAAAATGCAATTGGGTATATAAAGAATAGACCAGATGAACAGTAATCAAAATGCTGAGATATATCTAGAAGACAGTTTGCCAAACTTTCTTCTTATTAAGTTTTATATTGTATTCCAGCCACATACAGTGAACTGAGAAAAGTTTTTTTGAAAACTGTATGGATAGAAAAAAATCCTGCTAGTTTTATTTCACTTTTTTGCCCATATACAGGACCATGTATTATTATGTTGTCTTTTCTACTTCTAAATGCTAATGGGCGATTCAATTAACAGTTCACAATTACATAGCACAAAATTCTTCAAAGATACTAATAAATTAACCCTAATTATTTAAGGATATTATCCATTTGCTTCCAAACAACATACATGATGATATCTAGTTCAATTACTTTATTAATGAATACAATATTAAAACCAGCAAGGACAGGGGCAGAGCAATATTTTCTGGAGATGATGCCAGTCACCTGGTACAACTACAGTGTGATGACCAAATTGGTCTTCCTCTCCATCTGTGTTTGTCTTCAGAAGAAATTAATCATATTATTAACAGCTAATACTTGCACTGCAGACAATCTGTTAACAGATGATCAAAGCCAGGCAACACGTGAGAAATTCTTTATATTTCATAACCAGAAAGAATCTGAAACACATACAAAACATAGAATTAACCCAAAGAAGCTTACCTTCTACTTAAAATGGCATTGAATGGCGTCTCCACAGGCTGCGCGGGAGCCTCTGCTCTGCGCCTGGAGCGTTCCTCCCCCTCCTTCTTCCCTGGCCTTGTGGTTCCCAGGGCCATTCCTCACGCTTTTCCCTTCACTCCTCATGGTCAAGCAGCCCTTTGCCCTTTCTCAAATGTGCTTTCCCAGTGTCACCAGTGACTCCACTGACTGGCTCCGCTGTGGCCTGTGGTGGGACCAGCTGGAACTGGCTGGAACCATTGGCAGCTGGCCCAGGGCAGCCTTGACCTCTCCTCACAAAGGCTGCCCCTGCAGCCCTCCTGCTGCCAAAACCTTGCTTTGTATGCCCAACAAAATTATTTAAGTGGTTATTCCACACATGTAGGTGGTGCTTGGCCTGCCCGTCCTGATGGTCCTGCTGGTTGCCTTGGACATGAAGGAGCATGAACTGATCTTCTAGGAGGCAATGCCACCAAGGAAGCCATATGCAGGTCCCTGGAGTACCTGCTCCACAGGAGGATCACCAGCACTACCAGGGGGATAGGACTCTCCACAAGCAGGGTAAGTCCTGTGTTCCTCTTCCTTGGACTTGCCAAATATTGCTAGTTTCTCTGAATGTTTGACTATGAGAACCCCCAAACAGTTTACTATAGCTAGTTAAGGGGGGAACAAATGAATATTTTTCTTCCTTTTATAGTTCTGCTAGTGTAGAACCAGGACACTTCACCTTCCAGCCCTCAAGCCTGCTCTCTGCTGCCTTTCTCTGGAAAGAACGATGGCTGGTTTTCTGGATTATGGTAATTGCAACAGATTGATAATAACCAAAGGGCAAAGAGATGAAAAGTGATAAAAAAGTAGAGTCAAGGCCTTTGTGTTTGTACCTCATAGTGCTTCCAAACTGGAAAGGAAAAATGAGATTTTCTTTTTCTAAAAAAAGTAAGAAGTGCTTAAGAGAAAATACAAAATAAAACTTTGAATAAAAAATCTCCAGATGGTCATTAAATATGTTAAATGGCAGTCTGCTTTCAGCCCACCAGGCACCAATTTTATTATTCTAATAACATCTTAAAATGAAAAAGATAAAGTCTTATAAAAAGAGGCTGTTAACTTTGATGGCGCTTAATTCAGATAACTTTTAGAATACCCATTAATGTGCTAAGATACAAAACATATATTCAGCAACAAAAATAGTTCTCTCCTGAAAGGCCCTCATGCAGACACTTCCAGAATTTTTTTCTGTTCTCTTTTGCATACAGATGCTTAAAACAGAAATCTTCAAAGGAATAAACTTAACAAACGCTGTGTTTTAAAACAAAACAGTGATTTAATAAAAAAAACAAAATTATGAATATTGAAAATTCAGAAGAGTAAGAGAACCAGAATTTGGAAGCTAGTTCCATTTGCAGTCTAAGCTTCGCCATACGTTACATGTTACTGCATACACATTACTAATATTTGATACATATTCCATGTACGTATTAATAATATTTGATCATGCAATAAAGTAAATCTTTCTCAACAAATATGCATTATTTTTACACTAATTTACAAAGGTGTTCCATTTATCTGTAGTGGCTTGGGATTTCTGTATTCATTTCAGTTTAATATTATGTAAATAAATATTACCAGTATTATTTCAGGTTTTCAAAAACTGAAAACTGAATGCTGTGATCTCTGTCCATCTACTTTATTTGAGGGATCTGAATGTGAAAGGTCTGAGATCCTGGAATGGAAAACCTTCTTTTTTAAAAGTCCCCAAGTATTTACAGCATTCTTCCCAATGAAGCCTCATTTTCTGTAAAGGAGTTTTAAGATATTTGGTTTATAGGGAATTCTAATTCCAATGCTGAGGCAATATAACCTTTCAGATTTAGATATTTTATAGTTTTTTTACATTGTTTTAAGAATGCTGTATCACTTTTATGGTGTATCCAAAGAAGTTTTGCTGCTTTTGTTTGATTTCACATGCTAGATATGATTGTAAATTTTTCATAAACTCTTTACAACTAATTTATATTTTTCTGCTTTTATACAAAGATGTAGTTCTAAAATGTTGAGAAAAGTATTTAATACTTCAGTGGCATTCATTGGATGACATAGTTTCTATAAACATCTGTTAGTTATTTCAGATGATACTTTCCCCTAAATACTCTTTTCCAAGCCTCTGTATAGGCAGTTCAGCCTTGTTTGTGAAAGCAGTGTATAGAGTCAGGTACTGACCAAACCAAAAGTGTGCACAGGTATCTGCCCCTTCTCAGACGTAGTAGCACAGCTGGAAGTCAGTTTGTAACGTGCAGTAGCAATATAAGGCAGTACTGAGGCCTAAAACATTCAGTAATGACCAGCATGACAAACCCACAACTGCAGAAGATAATCTTTGATTCATTGTGTATGAGTGTATCAACTTCTATTAATACAAATTAGGAAAATTATTGAATAATATTGAGGAAACAAACCTGATCAATTTCTTTCAATGATTACTGCGATCCAGTGTCCACATTCTTTTTTTTAGTATCCTTGTTTTATTCATCTCACACCACCCAATTGAGTAAGCTCCTTGGTCTAAGTGATCATCATACAATTATTAATTATAATTCTTTTCTTTTCCACTGATTTTCAAAACTATACTAAAACAACAAAGAAAAATGGTGACAAAATTAACTATTTCACTTCAGTGTGGAAAGACAATTTTTATATCCCTTATGCAAAATAGCCTTAAAAAAGTCGTAAATAAAGGAATCACTTGTGTTCGGTGAACTAGAGGAATAAAATGCTATTACAAGCTAATTCCTTATGAACAGCAATTTCCGACTGGAAGGGATTGAAATATACTGCTGGTATTAAGGATAATGCAGAAAAATCTTTTTTTTTTT
>VFFE01008954.1:2398798-2416884 GCA_008921705.1 Burhinus oedicnemus | reverse complement strand
TATTTTTTTTTTTTTTTTTTTTTTTTTTTACTCAAGTTAACCTGCAGACAAAAGATATCAAGCAAAAATACCTTAGTCATCCAGACTTTGGCATGCCCTTTTCCTTTCTAGACCTGTAGAATTTTGGTAGACGTTCAGTTGTTGAGTAGGCTTTTGTCCTGTCCATATTCTGAGTTTTAACCATTTGTTTAAGAGATTCAGTTAATCAGGAATGAATTTGAAAAGAGTTTTCTCCTCACTCATAGCTCTGTTTCTGTTCAGTACTTCTGATCAAACATTCCTTTTATACAGTAGAAAGCTACTGCTTTCACCAATGAATGCTGTGCATTTGTTCTCCGTGCTAAATAATCAGTTGGCCTGTGTGCTTTGGAGGTTTGCTACATTTTTGTTGTTACAGCATATAAAACTTGTGAAAAGAAAGTTGATGAATGGATGTGAATGTATCGCCTAGAATTTCCTCCTGCAATATCACACACAAAAAAAGGGCTTACTCTGCTGGAAATCAAAGAGAGGGAAGAAGTTATTCTTCAGTGGTGTATGACAGCCTTCGTTCAGTGAATGGTATGTATTAACTTGGTTTTGAACCTAATTGAAAATCAACTGTTCCACTTTAGTTTGTTAGATTTTCATGTAATTTAGCCAACAAATGCTTTGAAGGTACCTATTTCTTTACAGAGACTATAACCAAATACATGATAGATGTTTGCTACCATCACTGGGATATTTAGATTCACAAGTAGCCTGTGGGAAGCTATCTGAACATAATGCTACACCATTGATGGCCCTGGTGGTACCAGGTCTCTTGCTGCTGACCAGAGTCTATAATTAAGCCATTCTGTCCTCTATTTAAAACAACACTGGAAACATGATATTTGAAAGAGAATTTCATTGTATGCTCCTTCAGATAAAAAAGTAGTTTTTAGGATCAAAACTGACATATTCAGTTGTATAAACTGTTTCTACTACTAAGCTTAGACTCATTTAAACCTCTTCCAACCAATCTACCTTATACCTTAGAAGATTTTCCTTTTTTTGTTTTTTCTTTTCTTTATTGAAGTAAACTGAAGAATAACAAGGAATAGGGGCTTGGTAAATGTAGAATTTTCTGTTGGATGTTTTAAAGGTTAAATAGCTAGGCTATTACAACATGTTCTATGTATCTGTAAAGACTCCAGAATTCAGCACCTAACCCAGATGCTCTTGATGGAAAATGTGTTAAAAAAGCAATTTGTTTTCTTTTCTTAGATTTTTTTTTTTTTAATTTTACAGTTGAAGAGAGCTGTTGTTGTGTTAGGTTCTTTCCTTGCATATAGGTTCCTACCTATCTGGAATTCTAATATAAATAAAAGAAAAGGAAATATCAGTAAAAATGACAATTCATGATAGTTATACCGAATAGGAAGGTTATCACCAAGGTATATAACAAAGATAAATAAGGCAATCTCTTAAACTGTGTAGTATAACTTAAATATGTGTGTGTGTGTGAGTGATACATATGTATAAGCATATAATATATATAACTTATAGTTTTTGTCCCATTGGACACAAAACCATGAACTCAGAAAAGTAACTCATTTATTTTATTGCTCTGCTGTCTGTGGTACTGTTTATGGAATGTTTGAATCGAAGTATTGATTATAATTTTTGTGATTTTGGTGAGAGATGTAGCTGTAGATATATGAGAGAAATGTGTCTACAGCACAAGTGTGTAAAGACATTTTGGGGCAACAAGGGAGAAATATGAGAGATATAATTTGGAAACTATTTCAGTGAATTCAAGAAGATTGACTAGTACTACTTCTTCAAAGTAATCAAGTAGCAGAACAATTCATGATATTATAGTTAAAAAAAGACAATTTTTTATGTCATATTTTAATACTTTATCCTTTTATCAGTATTAGTCTATCCTATTTCTGTACTGTTACCTTGTTTTACAAGACCTGTGTTTTTGGGTTTGTTTTTTTCTTGGGTGTTTTTTTTTTCCTCAGGGTGAGCTTTATGCTTTCATATAGTTCAAATATATAGCCATGAAACAATGTTCAAGTCAGTTGATTGCATATAAACAACTGGTATTCAAAGGGATGACACCTGCTATGAGTTCCAAGATTTCAATTGTTTTTTTTGAAAGTCAGTGTTCCCAAACTCTCTCAGGAACAGTGTTTGGGAATTTGCTTTGTAAGTCGTTTTGCACATTGCTTGCTTTTTCTTATTAAGATGCAGTTTTCCTCATAGATCTGAATAGTCTACTAATGATTGGTGTGTCTTGTAATTGGTTCTATATTTTATAGAAAGATTTGTTGTTGTTACAGTGTAACGCAATTATTGATTGTTATGTTTGCTAATCTTTGTCAGTTTTGTATTTGGTTGCCTTCATATTTCTGAAATAATTCCTTTTGCAGAACATGTACTGTATTTGAAAGTATGACCTCTCGAGCATAGTTGGCTTCTCATTTAATAATAATTAACATTCAATGATACATTCCTGAATGGACAGTGTACAAGGTACACTTGGTTTTCCCTCCTGTACTCAGAAGGATCAACTATGTAATTAATGTGTTCAAGTAGCTGTATTCTATGATAAGAAAAGTCAATCCAAACATGTGTTAATAGCTTCAACTTCAATTAATTTTCATCAGAACTGTCATATACCCCCCAGTGGCCCAAATACTATTGAAAGATGACTGTCTGTGTATTTTTTTAATGAATTGACCAGATTGAGAAATAAATTGGGAGAGTAACATACAGAAATCTCTATAAAAATATAATCAGACTGTTTTCCCCATGCTATATCTGATAATTTTGTACTTGTCAGCCACTGCTCAAAATGACGACAAAAAAGTATGAAGGTAACAATACTCAGTTTCGTTTGTACTATAGATTTTTTGGCAAATCATTTTCCTGGTAGTCGGTTAGCAAGCAGTGTATCAGATTTGTTTGGTACTTTTGCTCAGAAAGTGTAGACTGAGTTAGTGCTCGACATACTATATATCATCAAGAAATATGTGACTTGTAATGGAAAAAAATATGATAGGACAAGCAAAGTCAAATTTTGTATTGCTTTCTAGTTAATTCCTTCAGAAAGGCAGATGCCTTTTTTTGGAGAAAAGAGTTTTCTGTCTTTATCTGTCCAGGTTCATCATGGTCTTTGAACTTCTTCACTGTTGAACTGCAACTAATTCTACATAATATGGGAAGTCCAACTTGACTAATATAAAATCTGATGTATGATGTTTCCTAACTTTTCTTTCCTAGCAGTAATTAGCCATATGTTTGAACCTGATCTTCCCCATTCTCTGAACACCTCTCTCCTTAATTTGACTGCTTACCAGCTGGGAGGCATGTGAGATACTTTGCCATCCCACTGATGTGCCTCTCTGACTTCAGAGAGAGGTCTGAGATGCGAGAATACAAAGCTATACTTTACTTATTGTAGCCTGTACAACTCAAAACAGAATAAATTAGTTTTGGTATGAGTATTTCATGAGTCTAATCAAAAGTAAAACAGAAATGTTGCCAAGGGAAGTAGTCTGCCATGTACCATCAAAACCATGGCACAAATGGTCTTACTTTGTGTTTCTTATTTTTATTCATATTGAACACCACTGATTCCAGAAAAAATCTGGGATCCAGTAAGTGCATTGTTCTGCAGCTTCATACAAGGACAGTCCTACTGAATGAAGTATGTTTATTGATTTATGCCATTTTAAGCATATACGTTGTCTGAAGGATTGGAATGTTTTAAAAAAATTGGTTGTAACTGCATGGGCACTTTGATTCACACGGCAGTGCATTTTGAAGCAAATCTCCCAGTTGCTTGATTTCCTGCACATTGTTTTGACTCATAGCAATGAATATTCAGAGTCATGCAGTTCAAAGCCAGCACCAGTGTTGAGAAACTTGTTGAAAGAACTTAGTTGAAAAAAGACCTAATTGCAGTGTACCATAACATTATATTCACTCCTAAAATATACATATGTATTTAAAACATAGATATTTGAGGGCTACCATATTAAAGTACTGCTTCTCACTCTTCCAACACAAAAGCTTGAGTATGAGCTTCCCCAAGAGCTCTTTGAATGGAAGGAGGTTAGTGGAAGGAGAAAAGATGAAGCAATTTTTAAGTGACAGATCTAAGTTAGAAAGAAATGTTTCATTGTTCTAAATGAAATCAGTATTCTTATGATTGAGACTAATTTAAAGGTACTCTGCAGTATCCAGGCTTCTGTAGTTAATTATCAGATCCAGAACATACTTTCAACACAAAAGAAAAGCCTCTCAAAAAACATTAAGCCATAGCTAAGATGAAGCAAAAGAGCAAAGATGGGATATGTATGTGAAAGGCTGGCACACATTCACTACTACTTATCCCTGTGTATTTGCAGCTGCCAAATGAGTTATGAAGAATAATAAATAATGGGTATCATTTCAGTCTTTTTTCTTCTTGCAGCTGATGCGTGACAGAGGTACAGACTTGCAGTATAAAAGGTGTTGTTTTGTGTTGAAGCACTTGTCTAAGTCTCCTTCTACTTCCCAGTCCTGAACTGGTCACCACTGCTCCAATTCAGACCTGGCTGGGAGGACTGGCGAGTGTGGTGAGCAATGTTCACTCAGGAGTGGGACATCCCCAGAGCTCAGCTCTGCTGTAACAGACTGGAAACATTTCTTCTTCTGCCAGAGCAGTTAATCAAGGTTACTGTGTTCAAAAGCAGGTTATAGATGATATGCAATAGTCTTACCATTTCAGAGCTATCAGCCAGGGAGATGTGCTTCATTAGTCTCAATAATTATCAGAAATAATGATGAAAAATAATCAGCAAGGTAGAGGGAAAGGTACCCATCCTGCCTCCAGCTTTGCTGTCAATGGTCATTAGAGGGTCCTCCCACAAAGAAAAGCTTATTTCTTAGTTTATGTCTCTTAGCTTAATTCTCTGTTTTCCCAGTATGTCCAAATGCTTAGAAGAAAGGAAATAAGCAAGAGTAAGAGAAAATTTATTTATATATAAGCATGATTTTTCTTCACTAATGCCAGATGGAGTATCTTAATAATGTGATAAACTAATAGAGCTAAATTATTGCACTGGATTTTCATGACACAAAGCCCACCTATGTTAAATCACTTGTGGGCTCGCACACAGGGAGCTTTTAAGTTAAATGAATGAATCTTTTTGCTGCCACAAGTGAAAGAAAATTCTTCTAGCTCACTAGATATATTATACCAACTTTTGATATTTAAAAAATAAAACATAATAAAATCACATAATAAAATCTACAAGGGATATGTATGCTTTTCGCTTGTACATTAAATGTATTTCTGTCGGTCTCTGTTGATCTTTCTATTGTTGTCAGTACGTACATAATGTACTTACATAACAGATCTCATACAGTCTGTGGGATGAGAGAAAAGACTCTTGTTTTATCCTAGATGTAAATTTAAGACATTTTAAATGTCTTCAGTCTGTGCTCTGCTAATGTCAACATACATGAAGGCAATTTGATGTAGAGTAATAGAATGTAGGATTATTTAATGTTTTTTCTTGCCTCTTTTTATGTGTGTGTGTGTGCCGTTCCATATTATGAATTGCTACATTCAGCCAGGGCATCATAGTCCTGAAGTCGTGTTATGGAAGAAATAGGTTATTTGCCTCATAACCTTTCTGTTTTTCCAGTAGTTCTAAATTAGGTCCCTTGGATCACTCTTCAAGGTCAGTGGCTTTTTCATTAAGTGCAGAGAGCCTTAGCTGCTTCTGAGTTACTTAAATTCCCTGTGCTCTGGGCCACTGGTTTTAGTCTTAGTTCACTTTCATTTTTTGGATTTGGCCAAAGTTAATATAACAAGCTGTATGTGTTATCAGCTTTTTCATTTCCCTCCTCCCTTTCTCTTTTAATATGAGAGCTCATCCTTTCAGTCTGACTGATCACCTGCATGATTGCTGGAGTATTAAGACCAAACTCTGTCATTAGCTTTCAGTAGGTCAAGAACATGGGTTGCACAGCAGGCAGAGTGCAAAGACTGCAAAACACGATTTTTTGACATTCTTTTTGATATTGCCATTTATATCTGTTAATACAAAAAGGACAGGCCTCTAACATTACTCTTCAGAATACAGCTGACACCGTTAAAAATTGCTAAGGTCCAACTATTAGTTTGGTAACTTGATAAGAAAAGCGTATCAACAAAAGAATAAGGATGAAGTGTTGTGTGTATATAAACTAAATTTATAGAAAATATAATTTCTAGCTTTCTGCCAACCATATGCCAAGTAAGGAACTTCTGTAACTCTGAAAAATGGTATTTGCTGGAAATTCTCATAATAAATACTTGAGCTTCTTTAGCATCTCTTATCTCAGCATTTTTTTAAGTTTGAATTGTGTCCTTCAGTTCCCCTGCATGGTACGTCACAGTTATTATTTCCTTTAAAACAAGTGAAGAAGCTTAAGAAAACACTCATTATTTTCCTCAATAATATGTGATGAATAAATGATAGAAGCAGAAATAATGTCCTGCTGTTCTAACTGTTACACTGTTGTGTTTCATGGCTTGTAATACCATGGGAAGGAAGATCAACACTTTGTCAGAGTGACTAAGCAGTTGGAGGTGCTGTGTTAATGTTGAAATCTCTCATAGGATTTGGTTTCACTTGATGATTACATTCAATTAGAAAACACCCCTAAGTGACTTCTCAAGGTTGTGGTTTAACTTGGTGTGATTTCCAAGTGAAGAAAACCCTTGGAGGAGGTATTATTAATTGTACTCTTCACAGCATTTCCTAAGGAGCAGCCAAGGTCAGTGCCGTTTTCCCAGGCACTCTGCAGGTGAGTGACCAGGAATTTCTTCAGTTCAAATAGTTTAGGTTCTAAATGGACAAATGAAAAAAAAATCACTGTGGCAAATGTAATTTTATTGGAGGAAGGACAGAGAGAAGGAGGAGGTTCTCAAAAGAGAAATATAAGGTGATGCCAAGAACAAAGTTTTTGGGCAAATCACCTGGTCGAAGCTCTGATTGTTCTTCCTTTAGCATGTCACAATTCTTGTTTTGATGGTAGTGTAGATACCACGTGCAATGGTTCCTCATACTCTTTTTGCTCTGGCTGATCTTTTTGTTTTGGACTCCCTAGCCTCCTTGTACTTGTTTTTTCAAAACGAAAGGCCTTGCTGGTAATGTGATGGAAAGCATTTCAAGGCACCAGATGTTCACAGAAAGACCTACGGGCAAGTCCTAGCATGGGTCCATGTTGCTTAGCTTTTTTAATTTTTCTTTTTTTGTTGTTTTTTTTTCTTTTTTTTTTCTTTTTTTGGTTTTTCTTTTTTTTTGGTTTTTCTTTTATAATATCAGGTTGCAGAGATATAAGCTCAAATGTGAATGATAAAGAACAAAACTTTCTTGAAGTATTCTGTAGTGTCTTAAATCTAATTTTCAAAGCGTTTTATTCTAACAGGAAGGAAAGAAGACTGTTTAGTTCTATAAGTAAGTCATCTTCAGAGCTGGCAGATCTTCAAGGATGCTTTTCATAGAGTGCAAGAGCTCTTGATCCGCAGGTGTAAGACATCAGGAAAGGAGGGCAAGAGACCAGCATGGCTGAGTTAAGACCTGCTGGTCAAACCAAAAGGCAAGAAAGAAATGCACAGGAAGTGTATGCAGGGACATGTATCCTGGGGAGAGTATAGGGACACCGCTGGTTGTGTAGGGATGGGGTCAGGAAGGCCAAGGCACAGCTGGAGCTGAACTTGGCAGGGGACAAAAGGAATAATAATAAGGGCTTCTACAAGTGTGTCAGCCAGACAAGGAAGGTCAGAGAAAGTATACCCCCCCAGATAAGCAAGACTGGCAAACTGGTAACAACGGACGAGGAGAAGGCTGAGGTACTCAACCACTTTTTTGTCTCAGTCTTCATTGGCAACCTCTCAAGTGGATGGATTGCAAGGCAGGGAATGGAGAAGCAAAGTCCCTCCCACTGTAAGAGAAGATCATGTTTGTGATCACCTGAGGAACCTGAACATACAGAAGTCTATGGGACCTGATGAGATGCCTCCCCAAGTCCTGAGGGAATTGGCTGATGTAGTTGTCAAGACACTCTCCATGATATTTGAAAAGTCATGGCAGTCAGGTGAAGTCCCTGGTGACTGGAAAAAGGGAAACATTGCACCCATTTTTGAAAAGGGTAGAAAAGAGGACCCTGGGAACTACCAACTTGGCAGCCTCACCTCTGTGCCTGGGAAGATCATGGAACGGATCCTCCTAGAAGCTATGCTAAGGCATGTGGAGGACAGGGATGTTACTCGAGACAGCCAGCATGGCTTCACCAAGGGCAAGTCCTGCCTTACCAACCTAGTGGCCTTCTATGATGGAGTGACTACATCAGTGAACAAGAGAAGAGCTACAGATGTTGTCTATCTGGAATTCTGTAAGGCCTTTGACGTGGTCCCCCATGACGTCCTTCTCTCTAAATTGGAGAGATATGGATTTGATGGGTAGACTGTTCGGTGGATGAGGAAGTGGCTGGATGGTCGCATCCAGAGGGTAGTGGTCAACAGCTCAATGTCCAGATGGAGATCAGTGACAAGTGGTGTCCCTCAGGAGTCTGTATTGGGACCAGTACTGTTCAGTATCTTCATCAATGGCATAGTGGGATTAACTGCACCCTCAGCAAGTTTGCAGATAACACCAAGCTGAGTCGTGCAGTTTGACATGCCTGAGGGACAGGATGCCATCCAGAGGGACCTGGACAGGCTCAAGAAGTGGGCCCATGTGAACCCCATGGGGTTCAACAAGGCCAAGCGCAGGGTCCTGCATCTGACTTGGGGCAACCCCTGGTATCCATACAGGCTGGGGGATGAAGGGATTGAGAGCAGTCCTGCTAAGTAGGACCTGGGGGTACTGGTGGCTGAAAAGCTGGACATGAGCCAGCAATGTGTGCTTGCAGCCCAGGAAGCCAACCATATCCTGGACTGCATCAAAAGAAGCATGGCCAGCAGGTTGAGGGAGGTGATTCTGCCCCTCTGCTCCGCTCTGGTGAGACCCCACCTGGAGTACTGCGTCCAGCTCTGGAGCCCTCAGTATAGGAAGGACATGGACCTGTTGAACTGGGTCCAGAGGAGGACCACAAAAATAATCAGAGGGCTGGAGCACCTCTCCTATGAGGACAGGCTGAGAGAGTTGTGGTTATTGAGCCTGGGGAAGACAAGGCTCCGGGGAGACCTTACAGCAGCCTTCCAGTACTTACAGGGGGCCTACAGGAAAGATGGGGACAAACTTTTCAGCGGTGCCTGTTGTGACAGGACAAGGGGTAGTGGCTTTAAATGAAAAGAGAGAAGATTTAGACTAGACAGAAGGAAGAAATTTTTTCAAGATGAGGGTGGTGAAACACTGGCACAGGTTGCCCAGAGAGGTGGTAGATGCCGCTGGAGACATTCAAGGTCGGATTGCATGGGACTCAGAGCAATCTGATCTAGTTGAAGATGTCCCTGCTCATTGCAGGGGAGGTTGGACTAGATGACCTTTAAAAGGTCCCTTCCAACCCAAATTGTTCTATTCTAGTCATTGTCATTTTATTTCTTTCGCAATACTGAACGACTTTCCAAGCAGCTGAGCCAAGAGAACAGTGAGTCAAGTGTTTGGATTAGCCTGTAAAATGCAGGCTGCAGGGAGCCATGGAAAGAACCAGACTATATTTGCTTTGTTCTTAGCTTCCTTCACTAAGTGCCCACTTACCGCTCTCGGAGGCAAGAGTCTCTTAAAGAGATCCTCCCTCCAATCTGGTTTTACATTCAGCTTTACTGATGTTCATTCGCCATCAACAATATTGGACATTTATTGTGAATACTCAGTTTAATTGGACCGTAGGTGGCTGAGATTGAACTTAAAGATAGTGCTTTAGTTCAGCAAGGAAACTGGAAATATGTTTCAAGTGCTTGGTTAGAAGAAAAATCTATAAATATCCATCCTACAGTACTTGATCAAGTTGCCCTTTCTTTATAGAAATCTGCTATAAAAAATAGTGATCCTTAAATGTCAGTCAAATAGCAAAGAAAAATGGTTGGAGATCAAATTATAAATTTTTCATAAGTATTCATATAGAATATCAGTTGAGAGTAGCTGGAGATACAGTAAGAGTATATTTTCAACATAAGAGCCAAATGTAAATTTCTTACATAAGAACAGTTTTTAATGTTCAGATTTATAAGGTAATGGAAATTTTCCCTAGTTATTTTCCCCTGGTATGCCCTCTACAATGCTTAGCTCTGTGCGTGTTTAGTGTAGCTGTATGACCTTGGCCTCGCAGCCCATGCATTCAGTTCACTGCTAATATGCAGCTATTAATAGGTATAACCATAATACATGCAATAATTGGAAAAAATTGTAATGTATGAAGTTATGCACATTATCCCAGCTATAGGTAGAATACTTCTGCACCTGATAGTTTTATTTAATTTGTCAGAAACAAAACAGTTCCATGTTATTGAGACTAGATTTCAGAACGTGCTTCAGTACACAGTTAAGTAGTTCAAGGTCAAAGCTCTGCCTTAACAGAATGCAAAATAATTTATTAAAAATTTTTCATATTTTAAACCAATCAACAATTTGGGGTTTCCACACAGGTTAAACTTATTTTTGTAATTAAAAGTAATTTTCTTAAATAAAAATGGCCTAACAGCACCATCTTCTGACAAACTGTAATTTCTGCAGTAACCTTGAAAAGCACTTAAAATCCTTTGCATACGTATTTTGGTTGCTGTCACAAATAAAATAGAGGTTCTAGGGGAAGTAAATATAAGTATAATCCCATGCATCCTAACAGAAGACATTGGCTGAGAGTCCTGAGCAGCCACTTACTGTCCAATTTCCTTTCACTTAAAACAGTGAATTTCATTCAACTGTAATTGTGCCTTAAATTGTTGTTGAAAGGTTTGCTGCAAAAACATTCCAAAGGTATATTCCTGTCAAACATTTGGAAAGAGGTAATTTATATGTAATTTGAACAGTAGACAGTTCTACCAACTTCAGATGTCTTGTAACATTACTGTGAGAGTAGAAATGTTATATATGTCCCAATTTCTTACCCAGTGTTTCTGTATTTGTATAAGCAAAATTGCTGTCAGTTTTGTAGCGAAGTGCAAAAAATAAATGAATATTGATCATTTTAATACGTTTGTGATCCATTTAGGGCAACAATGGTATTAGGTGATTTTATTTTGACAGTAATGCTTTTACTCATGTTTGCCTTATGTTATCTATGAGCTCACGCGCTTGATCACTTACCATGAAATCACAGGGTACCACACTGAAGCAGTACTGAGGTGACTACGTGTTCCCAGCCATCAAAAAACACAAGGTGACTTAGCTTACCCTGCAAGAAACAGGTTTCAAAAAATTACCTTGCACTTGCCATGAGATAAGAGAGCAATATGGACTGGAGTATGGATTAGCTTATCCACAGTACTTATGCCATGGAATGCTGATTTCAGATTTGATATATCACAGAAATTCTTCAATACACAACACAGTCAAACATTAGGATGTGGAGCGTTAGGAATATTGTACTGGTTTGTGCTGGTAGTGAGATCAGTTATGTTACTGCTGTTTCCATCTGAAGGCTGAGCTTCATTGGAACAGCTAACAGAGAGCTGAGCCTGTGCTCTTGGGAGCAGGTTCAGAGCAAGAGGCAGAAACCAAAGGCAGAAGAAAGATTCAATTCCTAAAAAAAAAAAGAAAATAAAAAGCAAAAAAAAAGGAAAATCTTATTGTTCTTGCTTATGCACTCATTCCAAGATTATGACTGGAATTTACAAAAGTACCAGGTTCTAAAAAAACCAAAACCAAACACCCCAGAGCCAACAAAAACACCTCAAACAAAAAAACAGGTTTCCAAAAATTATCAGGTTCCTAACTCATAGTTTCTTACCTCTAGTTCTCAGAACACGTTCGTTGCTCCTACACAACAACGCCACTGGCTTGCTCCTCACAGTAACACCATGAAGATGTGTGGACTTCTGACCTCAGCTTCTGACTGCTCCATTCTTTTACTTTGACATTGATAAACCAATTGTTCTCCTTATTTAACTGTCAAAATGACAACTGACCATTCTTGATATTTCTGGTTCTTGGGTGTGGTTCACCTTGAATTTAGTTCCAGTCTTATTTCTTGAAACTCTATTGTAGGTTGGGCTCAATCCTTCTGTCAGGACTCATATTTCCCAGTCAAAATCCACTCATAATGTATAATCTACATCATCATTTATGCATATAGTGACAGATGTCACAAAATTAATATTTTTCAAGTCTGAGTTAAATTTTAATTGTAGTAAGCAGTGGTATTCTATGGAAGCTGCTTTACAGATATTAAAAGGTAAGGGACTTAGGCTTTGGAAAGTTTGTTTACCTGCTTTGCTAAAACAAGGAGGCTTAGTTTGACATAGTAAACTCCTGGAATGTAAATGTCGTTTAGAAATATTAGATACACTTTTGCTGGTGGTAATAGATGCAACTACAGTGAATGTTTGACAAGTTATGATAGAGAATCATCTAACCTCCTCAAAAACAGTGATAATAAATATAATACTGAAACAATTTGTGGAGCAGCAACTTTGCATCTCAAGTGAACAAACTATATTTCATATTATTCCAAGTAATTTGTGAACATACACATTTATATTAGAAACCTGCAAGGTATCTTTTTAGGTAATCACTGTTTTCATATGTATTCATGAGTTTTTAGCTAGATAACTAATCCCTGTACTCATGATGAATTACATATTCACACATTTAAATATTATTTGTATCACCACTGTCTTAATGAGGAAATATATGTTCTACACAGCTGTACTATCTAGAAGCTTGTAGAAGGAATAATGAAAATATTCAAAGTCTGTCATGGTGAAACGAGTGTGTTACTTAGGGATTGTGTTCAAATAATCTTACATGTTAATGAGAGAAAAAGTAAAATTTCCAGTCCTAAATTAGTAACTGAAGCATTTTCAAACTAAACAGTAACAAACTTTGTTGGAAGAAAGTGGAAATGGAAATTTGTTGTCATTACTGTTTTGGTGATTGTACTCCAACATCACCAGATCTCTAAGGTTTGGCATGCTGGAGCAGGGCTTACATACCTAGACCCTTAGAGCTCTAAAAAAATATAGCAGTAAAAAACTAGTATTTTAGTTCAGAAATGAAAGTTTAGAAATATTTTCAGATCATTGCATTACAACTTGAAGACAGTAATGCCTTACTGTTGCAGCTGTGTACTTTGCAAAGGTATTGATTTATAGTATTGATTTTACTTCCAGAAAAAAGTATTGTGCTTCTGGAAGAAAGCAGAGAGTGACATTTATAAGTGCACTCCGTTTTCATAGATACATATCAAGGGAGGAGAGTTCTGTTTATAGAAGTCAATTCAGTTCTGGCTATCTGTCAATCAACTTACAAATATTTCTGTTATATTTTGAGAAGTTGAAAGTTAGGTAGTACGTTGCATTTAATTTGAGAAGAGTGTTAAGAACAAAATATTGATGACCATCTGAATAACTTTGTAGGTTTTTTTCTTGCATATGTTACAAGTATCTATTACTTGGAGAAATATTTACTAAAGTTGGCATAAGTCTCAGAATGACTTGAATGAACTCAAACTAGAAAATTTGATTACTCATCAGACTGGAATAAGATTTTTTCAACAGCAGAAACTCTGTAACTTTTTTCTTGACTTCCTCTTTATTTAAATTGCATCATCTAACAGTA
Organism: Burhinus oedicnemus; assembly: GCA_008921705.1. NCBI lineage: Eukaryota > Metazoa > Chordata > Aves > Charadriiformes > Burhinidae > Burhinus > Burhinus oedicnemus. The sequence continues at coordinate 2,403,154 of VFFE01008954.1, read as the reverse complement.
ATTAGAACTGATAAAAATTCTGTCTTACTGATTTGTGATTAACTCTTCAATAGGCAAGCATAAAATACTTGAATGTCAGTTGAGTTCACTTGCTGAAGACTGAAAGTTCAGCAAGAATTTTGGCTTATCACTCTCAGGTGGTGCCTTCTTCAAGACATAAAGCAAGTCTTTGATTAGAGAGGTTGACCCTAGTTACCTTCAGGCAAGCAGAGATACAACATCTCTTACGAATATAATATGTAGTCTATTGATCAAGAAACAGAGTTATTTTTGATGGATCACCTCACAGATCTTGAGGCCTATAGTACTTCCTTGACAAAGGGCAGGTAGGATAAAAATTAAGAAACGGAGAGGGGAGCCATGAGGAACGAGGCTTCCCAGTAGTCTGGTTTTGAAGGCACGGAGAAAAGGAGAGACAGAAAAAGAAGATGGATGGTAGGAAAATAACAAGCTTTTTTTAACACTGAGGCATAGAGCATCTTCCCTCCCATCTCTTCTGCCCCTTGAATACAGATTTGGTGCCTGCCCACAGAATATGATTCCTGCTTAAAATCCTATCTTTACTGGCCCAGTCTTCCAGTGACTTTCCTGCAGCTAAGGCAGTCACAAGCCCTTTTTTGACAGGATCCATGGAGAATCAGCAGTGATTGCAGCTGTAGGAGAGATGAGCTCCAAAGTCTCCTGCAATGTCATGGAGAGGTGAAGACAAGAGGGAAGGAAGGGGCTTTTACATATATGTAGATTTGTTTGAAAGGAAAGTGTGCTGTCTTGGAAATACTTAAAGAGTAACGGCTTCAGGTAAAACAAGCTAGAAATAAACATATTAGACTATATTACATCATGATAATGAATTTCATTTCTCCTAGGTATTTTATTTATGCTAAAACACTTTACTTGCTTTCTTTTTATTTTCCCTTACCGCTTTCTTACCTGTTTATACTTGTATGAAATGCAAGTAAAACAAAACACATAAATCAATAGGCCTAATTATAAGAGACAAGAGTAGGTTGTACTTATTTCCACTGTTGGAGCCTGAGACTTTCAAGTTTGACATGTTTTCTGACATCTTATTTGTTCACATCTTCTATAAAATGTAGAATCTCCCCTGAGACATTCAAGGCAAAAAAGATGCCAAGAAATTATTGTGTTTCTGAGCTTCTTTGCAGTGACTACAAAGCATAAGTTAAACAACATGAGGAAAAAGAAACCAAACAAAACCTAAACCTGTATTGTTACTGGCAACAAAATAATTTTCTTTTTTTGCATTTAGGCTTAAGTACCAGAAAAACTTGAAAAATTTATATGTGAAAGACAGGAAAAAAAAAGACATTGTCATTTAAAGTAATTAAATATAATAATCCAAATCTGTCACTTCCTAAATTTGCCTCTTTATTCTTCATAATAGTATGTTTTGTCCTACTTACTTCTTTAACCAAGTCAGTACTTTATTACTAAATGTTTGAACTGCATCTTTCCTGGTGACAACAAACAATCTCCAAGCCATGGTTGGTATGTATGCTTCTTGTATCAGAGATTGAGATCTTTTATCGGAACTGATGATGGGTAATTCTGTGGATACTTCTGTTGTCTGAATGACATTCTTTGTTTTGGGTTATTAAAAATGTTAAATCTTTTTCCTTGTAATCCATTATAAATTAATATTTTTCCTGTTATTTCAAAGGAGGTAACAATTCTCACTCCTCTGAGATTGCTTATGATGCTGGCACACATTTGATAAAGAAATACTTCATATGCCTTTCTTTAAGAACTATACTATACTTACTCTCTTTTTGGATCCAGTAACATACAGGACTGGAGTTCTTAGGAGGCAAAATTGGTTGACTTTGAAGTACTTAGGAAGATGACAGAGAAACATCCAGCAGAATGCAAGACAGGTACGCAATCCTGTATGTGGCTGGATCCAAGTCTGCTAGCCACATATTCCTGCCTATTCTTCTGAAAATCTGTTTTCAGCACAAATTATATGTTGTGGGAATTATGTACTCTCTGGAACATCTGGGTTTGCTATGGAAAACAGCATGATCCTTTGCATAGCCAAACAGATTACACCAAAACCAAATCAGACCTGGGAGGAACTGTGGACTCCTGGGTATGTGTGAAATTGCTCTTTCAACTCCTGTTGTCATTTTGTCTTAGGAATTGAATAACTCTGCCAGGTCACATGGCTATAGTATTCCTAACCAAAGCAAATAAAATAAAAAAATAAATTTCAGGCCTGAAGTTACTCTCTACAAAGAAAAATAGAACAATCAAAAGGGGTATTTCTTTTTTTGGGGTGTGAGTTACAATTTGAATGTCTTTTTCTTCATGATATTCATTTCCATGTAATGAAGTAAATTTACTTTTCTCCATAAATGGTCAGGTTAGAAGTAAGATACATCTCGTAGACCAGGAGTTAATATTCAAAATATCTCTTTCCTGGTTTTGTGCTATAGAAAAGAAAGTAATTTATACCATGTCTATAGAGAAAGATTATAATAGCTTGATATTCAAGTGAAAAAAAAATAATCATGAAATAAATTAATGATATTTGCCCTAAAAATTTATGGAAATAATTTTTTCATGTATGCATGCCTGTTAATTTTCATTTTGAAAGATATGTTATCAGATCTTAGTAAGTGTAAACTATATCTGTTGCACCTGGGCATTAAAAAGATAGGTATATAAAATCTCTTTTCATCTCTGAAGATCTCTACAGTATACCTAAACACCTGAGTCTAACTTCGAATACCCTTGCTTTTCTTGGTTTAAGTCAGACCCCTGATGTTATTTGACCATACAATACTTTTTTAGTTTTGGTATGTGAATATGTTCTTTCCTGTTTTTCTCCTAGAGTCAGAAAACAAGACTATAAATCCCAGTGGTGGAACGTGAAAAATTGTGTTTGTGTGGTTCAAATCTTTTGAAAATTCTATAAAGCAGCATGAGACATTGTTCTATTCAATTTCTAGCTATTGATCCAACTGGATGCTTCTTTGGAGATTGCCTTTGCAGCTTTATTTGAACAGAAGAAATACTTTTCTCTTTAGAGATAAGGTGTGTGGGGATTTCACTTACAAGGGACACATTTCATGTATACAGATTTCTCATGCTGAGGGCAATAAAATAGTTTTGCCCTTGAAGCTGAGTATTATACCTCCAACTTGCACAGCTTATATGTGTGTTAATTACAAAAATGATGGTGAGCAGCTTACAACTGGGGGTAGCCTTGGCTATCAGAGGAAAATAGTTCTGACCAGGTTATCCTGTTTCTATATCAAGCTCCCTGTGATAAAGCCAATGTTGGAAAGAATTCAGAACTGAAAGGCTTGGATCCTGGGCCCAAGGAAACTTGGGTCTACCATAAAGATGGAGAGACCTTTCATTATGGCAGGTGATATTAGTTTGCCTAATTGCACAGTAGCTATCCTACTGACATGCAGATGTTCTTTTCCAAAGGATTTTTTTTGTGCTTGCACCTGAAATGTAAGAGGCTTTTCAGAAATAATTACCAACGCTAATTACACCTACTTACACTATGTTTCTATTTATTTTTCCTTTCAAGGTAAGGCTAATAATCTAATGTTCTTATTTCTCTTTTCCTCTGCTTCGCTATTATATTTTTTCAAGTCATGTACATTTGTTAAAGTTCATTTGTGTTTATATATATGTGTGTTTTATAAATATATACAGTGAGCGTCTGTGAACTAAAAACTGTGATGCAAGAGCAGAGAAAGCACTATTTGTAGTAAATCTGTTCTATAAAACATACTTGGGAAATAAGGTACTTGCTGTTCATGTGAAAATTCAGAGTTAGACTAGAGACAAGCACTAAAGCTTACACTCAAACTGCCGCTCCCTTAGTTGACTACAGTTACTCATTCTTGCTTTGTGTAAGATTTTAGATGTTTGAGTCTCAGGAAGAGTAAAAAAGTAATCATTACCTTAAAATAATCCTTAGGAAAGGTCCTGAGAAAAGTGACTTCTGTCTCTTGTGTTTGTATCTTCTTCCATGTTATTTGACTTGTGTATGAACTTGAAGGTATTCGAAAGGTAACCTGTTCCACATCCCCAGTAACTGTGCCTCTATAAATGGGGTGGTTTTTTGACATGTAAGGTTAGGAAATGGGTAGAATTTTTTCCTTTGGAAAAATAAAGATATCAATGCCTTGTATTGTGACACGATGTTCAAACTGACCAATAATAATGATATTTTCTGAGGAAATTCCCTGTGGGGAGTTGCATTTCATCTCTTCTTCTCTTGTTAATTGTGAGTTCATACATACACAGGTTCTGAAGTTCCATGGCTCCAGAATTTGGAGTCTCTCATTTGGACAGTTTAAGTTTGCACTAGGT